>JABFOX010003360.1:0-10409 GCA_022817665.1 Axea sp. ZL-2020
AGTAATTTTCTGTTTGCAACTTTGATGCGATAGAAAATGAACGCTTCCTGACCAGGCAGATTTTATTTGTCACATTTTAAATGAAATTAAATAATTATTGTTTAGATATAGTTTAATAAATATAAATTTCAAACATAAGTAGTAGTAGTAAATTTTGAGAAAACGATTTTATGCGTTGTGATAAATTTTATTTCATGCAATGGGTGTAAGTGAAAATAAAACAAAATTACCAATGTAAAATGGCGAGTTTTTAAACTTTAATATAACTTTTTATACAGAATGCATAAAAAGTTCAAATAAAACAATTTTAAAGATAATTTTAAGACGTATCAAACTTAGAGTCAAATGTTTTTTTAAATCTGTGTATTTTGTAAGTATAAAAAAATGTTTTTACATGCAAAACAGAATAATAAGCTATATAATAACAAACCAATTTTTATATAGAAGCAAATCCTCTATATATAATTTTAATTTACGTAAAAATTTTAAATATAATTTAACTGCTTCTGAACTTAGTGGTCAATTGTTCTTGTATTTTTATTTTTTTATTTTGTGTTAAGTATTTATAGAAATATGCATTACGGGAAAAAATACCATATTTGTTCTTGAAGAAAATGTGCTATAAAAAATAGGTCAGATTGGTACCATGGACTTTTAAAAAAATTCCATCATTAATAATTAAAGAATATATTCTTTTTTGTTTATTTCAGAACTTCTAGTTATATTGCTTGTGAATACTGTAATTGTTATTTTTGTCTAATTATAATGTTATTACTTAAGGTAATAACGTAGATATATCAATCCATGTATAACAAATGTACCCCACGATTATTATAGAAAAGAATTCTAAAGTATCCTAAGTATAGAAAAGAATTCTAAGTATCCTAAAAGTACTTTCAGTATAATACATTATAGATGTTTTCCAATTCTATCACTTTAACTCGTGAATAACAAATATATGTCCCCAAATGGTCGTAGGAAATAAATGTACATCTTTTTTCATTTTAAAATGTCTTGATTCATATTTTTCATACGTCTGTTTTGATTATTCGTAACGAAACGAACTCGCTTTTTTTATATGGCGTCTCAAACTCGGCAGTTCATTGCCTCGTTAACACGTATATGATATATATCGTCCCAAGATCGATTTTAATACCATCCTCCCGTTTGCCTCAATTTACCTAAAGATCTCGCACTTTCCTGTATCGCCATAATGCCCAACTTATACCTATTCGCTTCACCGATCATTGCTTTCAATGCACTCGCTTATAAAACGCTATGCACGTTCCACGTAATTATTCTAACGTTCCTAATTTCCGTAATTTCTCTACCTATTCCGACCGTATTTGTGTTTCCATTTCTAGATGATTTTTTCAAAGAGTTTGAGCTCGTCACACCCACAGCTGGCGAAACAAACCCGTACAAAAGAAAATTACTAGAAAGTTAAAACCCAAATGACAATTTTCATCGGTCTTGCATTTCTACTAAGCTTAATGTTCGAACTGAACGGCTGGGAGGGGGAATCCGCATTGCTCTGCACGTGACGCACGTACATATATTGGCGCGTATTCCACGCCAATGGAGCGTTGATCGGTGCGCCGCAATCGGTCGGAGCTGAGTAGAGCCCGAGTCGGACGGCACGTAGCATGTGAAGCCGGACGCTGAAGCGAAATGTTGTGGGATGATATTATTTACGTGGCAGTGCTGCTGCTGTGCGCGTTCTTCGGCCACTATTACCGTCAAATAAAAGATGTTGAGACGAGGCAATGGGTCGGCACGGTCTTCGGTCTAATCGCGTCTACTGTTGTGTCTGGCTGGCACGTGGCGCATCCTATAGTTTGCACTCTGGTGAATGCACTCGTCATCGCTAAGTTATCTTGGAAGTACGAAATTAGTTTAGTAGAAAAACAACACCAATGCTTCCTTTTTTTAAACAACACGACCTTCATTTTTATCTTCTGTGAAATTGTTTTTTTCTTTTTCCCTGTATTGTTATCAGTGTCACTCACACCGATTCGATTAAGCGAATTAAGATTAATCGTGTCATTTATCATTGCCTTAAGATGGACTTTCACTCATAACCTAATTTTGATTTTCTACGCAACTCGAAGCATGGAATTTGTTCGTGTTTTGCTTTTTGAATACGAAGAGCAAAATCGAATTCTGCTTCGTGATATCCCGATTCTTCGATTTCTTGTTCCTTTTCTTTTTAATTGAATAATCCGTCGGTGAAATAGGGCGAAATGAGTAAAGTTAATTATAAAAAAGAATAATCGATATCTTTGTTCTTTTTTCAAAGTTTTCAGTAATGAGTTGTTGCTAATTAAGTTATGCGTTATATAACCCTGTTTTCGTGTTCATTACTTTCTACTGCATTTTTGTATTTCATTGGTGGCCGAGAAAGGGTAATGAGAATTCGCTGGTTCGCTAGATCGATTGTTTAACCTTTTTTATTTTAATTGTTTACACTCGAAGGAATTCGAAGAAACCAAATTTCACAGTGGTGAGGTAGTTACTATGGTTACTTTGACCGTCGTTGACAAGGCTTGTGTATCGAAGGTTCTTTAAATGCGATTTTAGTAAGGAGTGTATTTATGAGTTGAAATAATCAGGCCTAATATTTAAATCCAGTATTCATCATTAAAGTTGTTTTTATATCTTTTATTATTCATTATTATTAATATTATTATTATTATAAATAAAAAATACAACCTTTTAATTATATATGTATATTTTTTCAGGTTTTATTTTGAATTGAACATTTTCTTGTTCTTTTAGGAAATGCGTTTGGACGCAAAAAAAGAAATATAGTGATTTTAGCTCGAAAGTAATTTCAATTACACACCAAAAAGCGTTAAAACAAAACCTTATTTTTGGTCATTTATATTTTTTGTTTAATAATATATTTTATATAAAAAAAAAAAAAACAAAGAAAAATAGGGGATGATCAATGAGAGGTTGTATCTCACCCATTCTTGCAGACATTTGAATGTGATATCTTTTTGAAGCTAAATATTATAGATATGTTGATATGTTTTATGTAATGCCTGAAGATAAATTTGAAGACGTTACAAAAACATGTGATGGTTTTGATAAAAATATACAATTCACAATATAAAATGAAAATTAGAATCAAAGAGTAGAATCAATTTCTTAGATGCAACAATAATGAAAGGTGATAACAAATGAATTAAAAGTCGGCACCAAAAAACACAAATTAAGGAAGAATTTGAAACATTATGCTTAAACAAAAAACCACAGTAATGGTTTATTTTTCTGATGTGGTTTAAAATCTGACAGATAAAGCAATATTTTCAGAAGACAAATTTCATAATGCAAATATAACAATAGCAAAAAGCATTAAAAATAACTTATATGTATACAAAATTGTTAACAAGTATATTAAAACAAAATTAATGACAATGAAGCATACAAAAATAAAAAAAGAATATTTTTGTAAAAATAAAATAATTCTGTATTATAGTCAAAGAATTAACAAAGGAAGACAATTGGATCAGAAAATGAACAAATGACTAATTATCATTTTTTAAATAGATATAAAATATAATTTAAATGTATGAAATTTTTATTACAAAAATGAACAAACTGTTATGGACTGTGTAGAATAATCAAAGCGTTGTCTGTTTAGAAAGCAAAACATTTTTCGAGAAAAAATGTTTTTCTTTTTTTAAGAAATTAAACTAACAAGACACATTGCTAGTTCCTAATAGCTAGTAATACATTTATTGGAATTGAGAATACTAATGGAACTTATTGGACAACATAAGATTAATATAAATTACTAATACATTTTCAAATAAATTTGTTTAATTCATAAAAAAATGTGGTAAATTCGTGCAAAGGCAAAGTATTAATACAGAAATTAACAAATATTATATACAAACTTAACTGTAAAAATTGTGATAAACTAAAAGAAATATAAAAACTAAGCTACAAAAAATATCACGAAATAGATTTTCAATTATAACAAATTTTAGATATTGAAAATTCTGAGAATAGGTGAACAATTTCTTACTTAGAGTATATTTTATTTATTCAAGTTCAAATCAATTTTCAAAATAAATTGAACAAAGATAAATAATTCTACTGTACAAACATGAAACTCATTACAATTATAAAAATTTACATATCTATGTAACAATGTTACAAGTAGATATTAAATAAAAAATAATGTACTAAATAGTACAGTTAACAATGAAAGATTGAAATCTTTAAAAATATTTAGTTTGAAACCAACATGATTGTAAAAAATATATCAATAATTATTCAGGTTGAAAAAAAAATATTTAGAATAAATCTATAAGAAATTAAATTTAATTAACAAGTCATATTTTGAAAATTACGTTGCCATTGAAAATGATGAATCAAATAAATTTATACAGCTATGAATTTGTGATTTTGAATTGAACAATCATACACCATTGAGAGGAAGTGGATAAAGTTGATAAATTTAATATTGTTGTTTATAAACCTCGGTATTTTTGCAACTTAATTTTGCACTGTTGGAATAAAGAAACGCATTGTTCAAATCGATGCAACGAGAAGGCAGAAAATAAATTAAAACATTTCTAAAATGAACCAAGTTCCAAAAGACAAATATTTTTATTGGTTGAAAAATTTGAACCAAACAATTTTTTGAGAACTTATCTGGATAATTAAATTGTATTAATTTGTCTTTGTATCTCATCAATAGCAAATTAAAGTAAACAGCCATTTAAATGATTAACGCACGACTTGTAAATTGTTTAAACAAATGTTTTAGTTATCTGCAAGTAAACTATAATCGCGTGTTTATTTTTAACACGCTTGTTTGCATGTTATGATTATTTTTGCGCTTTAAAATATTGCTATATGGCACATAAATATCACATTTAACGCTTGGGTATAGATTTATATAATTGTAAGTTATTCATATTAATAATGCATATCATTTACATCGCTTCTTATTACACGAAACACGATAACACGTTAAAGCGTGGCTTTATTCGTTCGGTTTTAATCCGATTCTTTATTATATTATTTTAATACATATGAATAATAATTGCGTGTTTATAATAATATATGACAAATCAAGAAAAAGGAATAACTACAATGATTTATAAATTAACAGATAATCGGGTGCAGTAATAATCCATATTACCAGATACAAAATTTCACAATGATAATACGTCACTAGCAAAAAACACTAAAACATAATGTCTATCCAACAAATTTGATGAACGAAAATATTAAGAGAACATAAGTAAATAATAATAGAAGATAATAAGATGATATAATAAAAGATAAAAAATAGAGATGAGAAAAATATTTAATTTACAAAAAAACATAATCATAACTTTTGCTTTTTCTAATCATAGAAATAATGAAATCATAAAATTACCAAGAACGAAGAACGTATTACATTATTAATAAATGTTCAAATGAACCTAGTAATTTTATACGAAAAGGCAAAGATGAGATTTCGAAAGAAAACCTAACAGGTGTCATATTCGAATTAAATTGTAAAAAAAATGTGGTAAATTGTACATGGGGGAAACAAAACCACAAAAAGCAGGAAAAAGAGGACATTTTAGACACTGAAATACAGAGAATAAAAGACATTTTACGGAACTATTACATGAAAAATACCAACGTACAATTTTAATATTGAGTGAGAGGTACAGAAGAACTTAATGAATAATTTCATTATTGAAAAGCAAAAGAATTATTATTTTTTTGTGTATAATTTTTTATATTTAAATCGCTTTTATGTCTATTTCAAGTTTCACGGAAATGTTTCGCATACCGTTTAACAATTCCGTTTCTATATTATACACACTCCAATGTTATCAGAAAAAGTACACCCTAGTGGCTTTAATGGCTAGAGTCACGCAGCGGTATAAATCAATGGGACTAGTTCCAAAATAGTTTAGCTCTCAAAGCGACAGTGTGCACGTATATTTGAAACGCTA
The DNA here is from genome assembly GCA_022817665.1 of Axea sp. ZL-2020. NCBI lineage: Eukaryota > Metazoa > Arthropoda > Insecta > Hymenoptera > Scelionidae > Axea > Axea sp. ZL-2020. The sequence continues at coordinate 5,973 of JABFOX010003360.1, forward strand.
CTTTTCATAGTAAATTATATTATACATTTTGTTTCATTCACTTTGATAAATATCTGCTCTGAATCGTATTGCACTTTAAACTAGTGATATATCTTACGTGTAATAAAAACAAGAGATAAAACAATATCTTTTTGCACGTGTACATTGTACAATTGTGTATTTTACCAGTTAAAGTTTTGTACATCATATGATAAAAGTTGAAAGTGCTAAAATTATCCATAAATCATGAACGCTGATGAAAGCTGTATCTAACACGCAACTTTCAATACTAATATTAAGCGAGTTTGATTAAAAGCGGCGTTTAAAATTCTTAATGCAATATTCATAGCTGGTATCATAATGAAATTAAACGAGGAAGAGAGAACGCGTTGAAATTACAATGAATATTTAATCAAATATTTTCTATTATGTATTTTTTTTTTATTTTTATTACATTTTTTGGTTTTATCTATTTAACTGAATTCTATAATTTTTATTATTGTTGTGTTATAGAATTAAACTAAGAAAAATTAAAAAATAACTGAAAATTATATCCAGCAGAAACAAAATTATTATAAAATATAAAGTTTCAGTATGCTCTCTTTCTTACCATCGATTGAAAACACGTTAATGCATGACATTACTATTTCATTCGTAGAAATTTTGTACAAAAATACATACCTTGATGTGCCATACCAAAAGGAAAAAAAATTTAATTCGGAAAACTTGTTAACGAATTAAATTCTACGTGTGATTGCGTTGTTCATGGCTTAGAGCACATTACTTGCACGCATCATATTAAACGTAGACATGTATTCAATTATTCAGGAGGGCGTTCAAACCATGAATAAAAAAGAATGTTATGAATTCACGTAGAAAAAAGTCTCGTTAGACCCTTAAATAATTAAATCTTTACACGCGAATTTATGAATGCTAAAATATTTTTATTTGTAAATATTAATTATTTATTTATTTATTTATTATCTTTAATTGGATTTTGCTTATACGTTCCCTTACTGAAGTTAAACGTCGAACTCAACAGTTAAGAAGTGGTTTTAAAATTAAATGAAACAAACTCAAAATAAAAAGCCCGAAATTAAAGTGATTTAAATTAATTACTAAAAAGTATTGAATAAAATAAGAATTAAAAATGAATTCTTATGAATAAATTGCAAAATTGTTATACGTGTATCTAGCATATCGAGTTTTTTAAAATAAAATGTATATCAGTAATATTAGTTTGAGTCAGAATGAAACAATTATTATTCGTATTTGAAATAACATAAACTTCATTTTAATAGTTTGATCATAGATATATGATTTATTGAAAAACCATAATCTTGTTATGCATTTCATACGATTATTTTTTTGTTCTGGTATAGACCTGTGCATCTTTAATTCTTATATAAAAAAACGAACAAGGCTGACAAATTTCTAACAAAAATTTAAATAAAATAAAAGTTCAAATTTCCCGCTAAAATTGAATATTAATGTGTTTCTACTGAAGCGCCGTATGGTAGCGTTTAGTATTTTGGTTAAGATACATCGGTGCAAAAATATAAGTCTAGACGATAAAAAGAAAACATTTATTTGTATTAATAGTGGTTTGATTTTTGAATTATAATCGTCAAAGAAATCAGTAAACAAATTAGTTTTCTTTGTTTAAGTAGACCAATCGACTGAAATATAAAATATAAATAAGAGATATTGTAACAATAGCGTTCTTTGATATAAAAACTCTGGAGTAGAAATACATGAGAATCAACTCATACTTTAATAGGTTTTTCATGAAGAATTTAAAAAAATCTAATAATGTCGACATCTGTATTTTAAATTTGCCGCCTGAGTTTCTAACTAATCTGTCATCATTGTCAAATATCTTAACGATTGCAAATGATTCAAAATCCTTTTCTTCAAAGTGTCGATTCATGTAGACCAACTCCCCCGTGAGTGTAGACAGTCCCATATACTGTATTTCAGTACTACATGGACTTACAGTTCGGATAATATGAAAACAAATCCAACACAGGTTTTTCTCTCTTTAATACAGTCTGTACAAACAGCACAAACAAATTCTTGAAGCGTTGTTAGTTTTACGTTAAAATTCGTAGTTGAAAATACCCAATATTATAATTAACATTCAGGTAATTACTGAGTTGAGTCCTCCCTCCCAATATGGGAGGATATGAAATCGATGCAGTTTTTAACGTTAATTACAAATCGGGAAAAGCATTTTTTGAGGCTGTAGCGAAATACCAATGTAATGAGTAATAACGAATGAGAGTATGAATGTGTATGTTCACAGTGTAACCTGAAACTCCTACGTGGTACGTCCCCAGACGACTCCTAACACGAGAGGATATGAAATCGATGCAGTTTTTGACACGGATTGCAAATCTGAAAAAGTGTTCTTTGAGGCTGTAACGAAATACCAACGTAATGCATAATAACGAATGAAAGTATGAATGTGTGTTCCCAGGGGAGCTTGAAATTCCTATGTGGCGCATCTCAAGACAGCGAATAGTAGACCATATATATTAACAACCCATATTGGTATACAATAAATAGCATTCTAGGTGCATAACTTGAATCAAATTTTATTTAGATTTATAAGCTGAAACTGCACCATAAAACATGTGTCGTGATAGCAATTTAGAGGGGGGGAGGCTCAACTCTATAATTACTAAATTAATAAATACCCACCTCTCTTGTTTCGTAATTTAACACGTTCATTGAATTATTACTTACACTTAACGATAATTAAAATATAAAATTAATTGATAAAGTTCACGCAAACAAGAAACATGCTTAAATTATCTTCAGCACAGTCTCTTTTAAGACTTATAAACTTTGTTCCATTTTATTTATCCTGCTTGAATAATAGGACTGGTAACACAGTTCCATAAAGTAAGAGTTCATTTGCGCAATTACACTCTCTTTTAATGAGATCTCTTTCTTACCATCCATATTTCATATTGCCAAATAAACAGCACTAAGATGGTACCTAATCTGGTAGTAGGGTAGAAGTGGAACAAATTCGAACCCCAATTCTCTCAATTTCGCAATGACAACTACAGAATAATGTTGGAAATGTCAGTGTTTAGTCCAATAACTAAACACCTGCTATTGCTTTAGTTTTTTCTAAACAGCTAAATATATACCAATATGAAATATGAACCTAACGCTTATGGAACTTTTCTCTTGTCTCTTACATCGATTTGTCTTTCTTAAAAAAAGTTTTGCCAACACACGAACTTTTCTCTCAATCATCTTTTAGAAGTCACTCGACTTGCAAGATTCAGATACACAGCAACAAATCACCACAGTGCCAATATGGCGTAAATTGTTCCGAGATTTGATGTTAAAAACTACCACGATTAATACCATCTTTCTGACTTTGGCCATTAATTTTAGAATCCCATCCCCAATATTTTTGATGAACTTTCAAAATAAGAATCGGGAAACTAATTTTTAGCACGCCACGGTAAATATTGACAGTTAAGCATGCAGAGGCCAATATACATCATATGGAAGAATGCTTCATTTTTATCCCCATGCCTCCAAAACCGCCATAGTGAACACTCTAGTTATAAGAATCCAATCAACCTTAAACGCAAAATAAGCAATAGCGTGTTCAATTAAATACTCAATTTAAACTAAAAAGTAGAGCACAGCAAATAAAAATTCCGCACGTGTAAAAAAAGAGAAACGGACAGCGCGCGTGTACCTCATGGGACGTGCTTAATGAAAGATAATAAGAAGCAATAGTCTTGATATTTGATTAAGTTCTATAATTCTTTATTAACTCTTGACACTGCTGGCTGAATCAGTCATGCGACACGCAAGAGTGACGGTTACATAAAAGAAATGGAGGGGGTTAACGAAGTTAACGAATTGTCTCGATTGCAGGATTAGCCATCTAGTAAGCTTCTTCTTCAGTTTTGGGTACCTGCTGCTCTTCTTCCGACTGTCAGAATGGTACGGACTTCCGGAATCTCCAAGCCACACGAATCTCATCGTGATGATTCTCGTGCTGAAGCTCTCGGGACTCGCTTTCGAGATCAACTCGGCCCACACGGCTCCCGAGAACGACACTCAAGGGGTCAATTCGCCAGCTTTGAAACACGTCTCCTTCATGGACGTATTTCATTACGCTTTCAACTACTCAGGCGTTTTAACCGGTACCATGAGTTTTAACACATTTTTGAATTGCGATACGAAATATTACAATGTTTGTTATCAGTATTTAACTTATGCTACAATTGATATTTATTGGTAATTACTGACTTAAGCTCACCCCCCCCCCCCTAACCGCCCGACACATGTCTGAAGAAGGTTTGGACGTTGATGACGAATTTGAATTTTGCGAAAATCATTCGTCCAGCGCATTTATTGTACATCAACGTATTCGCCCCCCCCCCCTTGAAATGTAAATATATACAATTTTTTAATAAGGAT
>JABFOX010003361.1:0-10408 GCA_022817665.1 Axea sp. ZL-2020
TTTTCAACGAAAAATATTAATTTTCGTGCACAAATTTGAAAAACATGGTTTCACGAAAAATGCGTTTACAGTTCAATCTTACGTCTTATTTAAAAATTCCAGAAAACTCATTTCTGAGTAAAAAACAAGAAAATTTCACCTCAAAGGAATATGAACGGCACACATAAGATGATAAGATTGTCTTACATACAAATATAGAAAAACTTTTAGTCGGAACAAATAAATGTGGATCAAGTTTAAGTAAATATATAATTAATTCCGTGAAATACTTATTTGTATTTCATAAACATTATTTCGTTCTACATAAGTTTTACACCCTGCAAATATTTGCAAACATATTGTGTGCATTACGCTGCACTCGCTTTGTTTGCAATCTTACATTGATATAAAATTTGGCACATAACATGCACATTGTTATAAAATATAATTGGTGAAACGAAATTTTGTGGAGTAGAAAAATAATGACAATAAATATCACATATACGAGCATTTATGATATGAGAAAGAAACGTGAAATTTTAATGCCCAAAACTAATTATTTTCTTAATTCATGAATAATTAAATTTTATTTTTTATAATTGAAATTTGGGCATAATTTATTATGGTGATTTGTTTATTTTATACAATTGAATATTATAATTATTCATGAAAAACATTTCAAACTGAAAATGTTTTTATGTTTCGTGGCGGATAAAATAACGCGGAAATGGTTGTTAAAATTTTATGCATGTACGAATAAAGATAAGGTTTTTAAATTCAATAGAAAGATAAGAAAACTAATAACTTAATATGCAAGATCTTATGAATGACATTTTTATTTTAATTATAATTCAGAGATTCTTTTACAAATAGTTTTAAATTGACATCGTCATTAACTATACTATTCTTTAATTGAGTCGAATTATAATAATTTAGGTAATAAATTTTGGTTTTCCAATAAAAAATTAATATTATTTACACATTGTTACAATTCGTTACGATTATATATACATTTAAAAAATGTTACATGAACTGTTCTTTGCATGGTTACTATTAATTTTTAGTTTATATTGTTTACTAAATGTAAGTTAAATGAAAGCCAATCTTACGTCAACCAGTTTAAAGGGTTTTTAATCCTTATATTGAAAAATAACAAATATCTACCCCAAAAAATGTTGTTTTTCTTCTTTTTCTAATGAGTTATTGAATTCCGCATGTATTGTTTAAACATTAAAAAGTTTCAGTATCAATGTTGAAATTAGCAACTCAATTGGAAATTAGATCATCCCAATTCAGATTAGCGAACAATTATTATAACACAAAAGTTTAATAAATCTCGAACTTTTAGCTTACTTAAATTTTATTCAATTACTCAAAAAGGTCATAAATATGTCAGAAATTGTATTTTTCTTTACTTAACAAGCTTCTAAAACTGAAACAATGTAGTCTTCTATATTTGTTTAATTAAACACACTCTTTATGAAACTAACCATTTCCCTTGTTTAATTTCGTAGATATTCAATGCAATTTTCTTCATTTGCCTGGACTTTGATATACCATGTGTACACCTATTTCAAACACAGCCATAAAGAGTTGTTTCATGCATGTTAGGAGACACATGGCCATTAAATACTCGGTTCGGAAATCTGAATCAGCGGTAGTTTTTCAGCAACAGTTTTGCGAAATTAAACCTCCACTTATCGATTTCACATAGTATGACGTAACTTTGTCTCCGTTTGAAGTAATGTAAATCTAAAATTGAAAACAAATAGTCATAAGTATGATTTTGTGAATATCATCGCAACTCAATGATAGAACAGCGTATGTGTAAGATAGGAAATGTGGATACGATTTGTCGGCAAAAATAAGTTTGTTGTTTAACTCCAGTTTATTGATTATAAAATTTAATTCTGTCTGCGTAATAATTTGTATAGAAAAAAAAAAATAATAATAAAAATATACAATCTATTAAAAATATATACATTTTTACGAATAAAAAAACATATTTATACGAATTAATTTTATGTTTACAAATTTTTCATTGACATCTTTAATATTTAAAATAAAAAGAAAAGCAACTACAAAATTTGAATAAAAAAAAAACAAAACGTATTTTTGTTTTATTACTTATTATTATTTTATTACACTTTTTATTTTATATATATTTTTCTTTAATTTAAGAAAAAGTCTGCGTTTATCAACCATTTCAATAATTGTTTTTTTTTATTAACCGTGGTCAAATAATAAAATATTCGTGTATTTATTATTTATTTGCTGGATGTAAATTTATTTGTTATGCAATTTTATGAATCAACACCTAATCATTTTCAACGATAAAAGAATGTATTAAATTTTACCTTTAAATATGCGTAATAAACGACGTGTCAATTAAATGTGATACGAAGGTGAGAAGTTTGATATGACATAATTTCAACAAACACACAAATTACACCGTTTCCCACTTGCTTCTACATACCCGTTACCCACAATAATGTACAGAACAATAATAAAACAAAACTGAATACATCAGAGGAAATTATTGATCGACTATCTCATATTTTGAATAATAATTTCACATTTTTCTTACATCACAATTACTGAACCTGCGTTTTTATCCTTTTCGTGCAAACTAAAGTTCTAACAGTTTCACTTATTAATGATGCATAAGAAATTTACAACACACGTTTTAATATAGTTCAGTTGTGTACGCTTCTATAAGTTTATAAAACTTTTCAACTATAAATATTCATATGTTTAACGGACTTGAAATTAACTTTTGCATGTCTCATTAAATTTGTAACTGCTCTCATAATATATTTATTATTTGTGAATATTGTTTTATAATGAGTTGGAAATTGTAATTCGTGTAATGTAAAAAAGGCATAACTTGCGAGGTGTTATAAAAGCCATATGTACAACTGTTTTTGCATTTCACGAGACATGCGTGAGTGTAAATTTGATTAACACTGAGAAAAATGAATCTAACGGATAACAAGTATTTTCAATTCGTTAAATATTTTAGTATGGTCAGTGGGCAATGGCCATATGTAAAGTTCAAGTATTACCAAATTGCTCAGTGTTTTATATTTACATATATAATAACAAGTGTGTACGCTCAGGTAAACGCATCTCCGTTTCTTGCATAAAAACAAAACCGATGCAAAATTGTACTTCGCTTTATATCCAAAAAAGTTACGGATAACATGTGAAATAATAATACAAATTATTATATATTATTAAATGTAATGCTCTTATGTCTGTTGGTGTAAAAATAATGTATTGAAGCCTTGCAACAAAATTCCATTTTTATATGGTTAATTTTATCTGTCAGTTGCATCATTGAATAAACATTTGTTGTACTGATTGATGCGTATTTACGGAGTGAAAATATATAAGTTAGACATTCGCAAGTTTGTTCACTTTGCTATTAATCGTAAGTGCTCGAATTTATCATTATTTTTTTGCAATCGGTAAGACCACAAATCGTGCATGAAAAAAGGTGTTCAAAAACATACACTAGCACCTATACCAGATAGATGTGATGACCGTTGAGTGTCATTAAGTGTGTCTGTTTTTTATAGTTTGTCGATACTCTTCTTCTTATTTTCTCTTATTCGTATTAGCACCAAATTGTTTCACTTCTCTAATGTATAATTAGAGATATATAATAACATTAATGAAGCATTCAATCGATGACTGATGATCTCCGTCATTGCACCTATGATTCAAACTGTATGCGATTTTAATTGTACTTCGCATTCTTTCGTACATTTTGTCTTGCTGATGTAACTGTTTTCGTCCTCGTTTTTATTCAAGCCCTCGAATAAGACTACTTTTATTTAAAAATGGACAAATTATGAATAATATTTCAATTTCCCGTCTGCCATTTGTTTCAGCAAAACTTTAAAGCACAATCAATAATTAAAGCGAAGTAATATCAATGGCTGATGTAAAATATTTTTCTAATCTTAAGAGCGCCGTATAAAACGTTGTGGAAGCTTTACAAAAGCTAACAAATTTGTCCAATAGTGACAAAATATTGACCGTCGTTCTTTACCTCTTGTAGGTGTTGTAAGGGGTGACTCTGAAATTATAAACAAGAATCTCGAGTTTTCATTACAGATTTGTAGTGTGGAAGGAAGTGTATTGATTTCACCTTTTATAAATATGATTTGTTTCACAGATGACATCCTCGATTAAAAGCAACACTGTAAGAATCTACATTCGTGAAATGAGATATTGCAATTTTAAAATGCTTTCATAATATTCAGTTCGCTTGTAAAATGATTTTAGAAAAATAATTAGTTTCAAGAAGATATAAACAAGGGACGTTTTTTCACAACTGAATCAAATAATTAATATCTGCCAATTTAATGGTCTCCGTATCTTTTTGCTTTGAAATATCAACTGTTTCGCGGTGCACGAAGTATCACCGATTTCGTTAGATAAATAATCTGGATCAAAGAGAAGGGGGAATCTTTTTGATAATTTTGAATATAAGTAGATGTTCGTTGCGGAATTGATAGATTTAGTTGGTTTACCGTCCTGTGAGTTGCAGATGGGTGATCTTTTGGTCTGTGAGTTGCCGACAATGAATTCCTTTTCTACGCATTGTAGAAAATCATGGTATTGAAGCATTGTCAATTTTAAACTATGTAGACGTGCAGTTAACATTGATTGCATCAAATGTTTCATTTACGAAGCTTAATATGCGTTGTATTAAATTATTGATTGTTATGAGCAAACGAGTAACGTGGATTGAGTTCATTCAACTTCATTTTATTTAGTTTGAATTTCAGGTAAAATTAATCTGGAATATTTCTTTCAGACGCTACTCTCCTTTAAATGAGCATAAAGTTCTTTTATTCCTCGAACCCTTTTCCTGTTTAATGTTTTGTTCTCGATTCGTCCCTTTTTCTTTAGATCATATTTTATCCTTCTTGTAAGTATAAAGCATAAGATAGGTTGATAGGGATAAATCTAAAAAAGTTAACAGTATTCAATATTAATAAGTAAATTCGTTTCACTTAATTTAATTTAATTTTAGTTTCTACTTCTTTTTGTGTTTTGTATTTAATTTGTTATACTTATTGATTGTACTTTGATATTACTTTGCATTATTTAAAAGCCCGAACTCCCTCATAAAAAATATTGTATAATGTTTTAAACTTAAAATTAAACGAAAAAGAATAGATCGAACAGAATCAAAATTTGCAACAAAAATTGGATGTGAAATTTCAAAAATATGTCCCGTCGAATAAGGGAGGAACTAACTTTTAATTCTCTAGAAAATATTAACCTTCTTTTATTTAATATATTTTAATACGTATTTATTTTTTTTAATTTTCATTAAATTGAAAACTTCATTGTACTTTAATATAATTTAAGTGTAAATATTCTAATTACAAACTGAAAGTTTCGTTGTTTTTCCAGCGTGTAGAATTAAATGCATTTGGTAGGTACCAGCCCTTTGCGATACCCTTAATATTAGGACTGTTTTTCCGTTTATACAGACAATGTTTTAATTGGATATTACACGTAATTATAATGCCTGAGGTAAAATATATCTTTAATAATTTATCGTTAAATTAATTACATTAAATTAAATATGCATTAAAGTTAATTATAGTATTATTATATTCATTTGTGAGATAAGTATACATATTGCATTTCTGTAAGTTAACCGACCACGTGCCATAATTTGGGACACAAGAATTACAAAAACGAATTATAATTTGGAATTATGATTATGAATCGGAAAGTAACGAACAGTAATATTTTTTTGCGTTGATATTATTATGCGGCTAGGATGTTAACATTTTATCAAGAAATAGTTTGAAGCTTTCAGTACATTATTTTGTTCTCGTGTAAAGCTCTAGTCATTTAAGTAACGTTATATAAACGCATATTTATATATAATATATATAAATATGCAACAAAGATGGCACACGTGTTATTTCCGTCCATTTGTGCAACGAGGAGGGCAATGTTTGTGGGCTAAAGTGTATAACACGAGTGAAAATCACAGGGACATGCGTGGCGTGTATGGGACTTGTTTGGTCTTTCTTTCTTTTGTTTGATCCCATGAACATTTTGTCTGGCAGGTCAACGCTTCGCGTCAGATGCATGAATAGAGTATTATGAAACTGGTATCATGTTGAGGAGAAATGAATTTGGAAAGTTGGTGACTATGTAGAAAAATAAAGAAAAGATGGCAGTTCATTTGTGCATTTGTCTGTAATGGTATTTGGTAAGCAATATTGTAACAAAAATTATTGTGCGTTACTTTCCGACCCACCCTCGTAATTTTGTTTTTTGCCAAGTATTAGGTACGCAAGTTTACTTCCGCCGTTTTTTAATGGATGGTCTAAGGATGAATGGGGGTCAAAATAAACAGATTTACATATCATACAATAAACTGTGGCATTTTATCAATATAATCCCGTCGAAACATAATTTATTCTCGATTGAAAATGCTATTTTACGAATTAAATTTTCATCATTGACGAGAGCCAAATCGCGTCTTTTTAATTTTCTATTTCAATATGAAGAAATCTACTAGTGAAAGAATGTGTTGTGAGTAGTTTCAACATTTCAAAAACGATGATTTTGACATCGAAGATCGACATGACGTTGGAAGAGAAAAAATTTTCGAAGATACAAAATTGTAGGCATTACTTCATGAACGCATTTTGAATCGACTCAAAGTCATTCAGAAACAAGGAAATTAGATGTTGTACAAGCTGAAGACGAAAGATGATAAACGACGTTTGTTTACTTGTGAACAACTGCTCGAAATGCAAAGACGGAAGGAAAGACATTGTAACTGAGGGTGAGGAAAAGGTTCATTACGATAACCCGAGGCACAGGAAACCATACGGACTTCCTGGGCATGCTTCTGCATCGAATGTTCCCGGTTCCAAGGTAATGTTTTGTATTTGGTGGGATCAGCTGGGTGTAATACATTATTAGCTGCTAGAATCACCTAAAACTGTTGCAGCCGATCTGTATCAACAGCAATTAATAATTTTAAGTCGGGCATTTAAACATTCAATTTATTTTTCTTTTCGACCAATTAATAATATATGGAGCATTTAAAGACAAATGGCGCAAGACAACGAAAGACTCGATAAAGTGATTTTGCAGCATGACTACGTTCGATCCTATGTCGCAAAGTCAGCTACAAAATAACTGGAAATGTTGAAATGGCAAGTTTTACCCGCAAGTCCGTCGTATTCCGCAAATCTTGTAATAAGAATACATCTTTAAAAGTTGAATGCTTATAAAAGATAAATAGTCGGTAATATAATTTTGGAAAATTATAAAAAATAAAATCAATTAATAAATTCATTACAGTGAATACTCATTTCAAGGAACAAAATATAATGGGTAATAAAATGGATTACCGACAAATATTTCTGTTAAAAGTAGTACATATTGCAGGTACAAAAGACTACAAATAGCCGTTCTTTTTACACAAAAAGTCTTGTACGTCAATGCTAAAATAAGATCTGAACCTGATCGTATGCGCGTTTTGAGAAACAGTGAAAAACAACTGCAGTTCAAAACTAAATCTCAGATCACGTTGGCGTGTTTTAAACTGAAGAGTTTTGACTAATTAAGAGCCCTGATTTGAGCTCATTGGAGAACTACGTTTTAGAGTCACAACATCCCAGTATAATTTCATTAATAACGAGTACAAAATTTGTAAACATAGATCACACCGCATTACATTATGTATGCAACTGTTATATGGTCAAGACAGAAATTTTAATTAACGCTTCTATTGAGCAAACACGTTGCAGTAGATTGCCCAGAGTTATAAACAAAACATTTTTTATAAGTTCGTTTTCTTCGATACAATAGCATTTTTTGAAAAGAAAATACAAAATAATTTATTGACGATATTTACTGTTACTTTTCTTTTAAAAAATTATAATGAACAAGTTAATTAAAATAGTCAGTATTGGTACCTAAATATAAGAGTTCCGATTTGTCTTATTTAAATGAGTAGAATCATTAGCGAACAAAATATTTCATGTTATAGATATTGAATTTCGGTAAGACGACAACGCGCGAGAGTGTCTCGAATTAAAGCTCACGGAAAAAAAAAAACAGAGGAAAGATTTCAACGCCGTTATAGCCGAACTAGAGAGCTTCATGAGTAATGCAAGTGTTTGCGGGTGAAAAACCGGTTATTAACGTAGAAAAGAGTGCCGAATGAAAACATTATCTGTAAATAGAACATTGTACAATACGTGCCGAAAGTGATGAGAAACTCTTACTTTCTTTAGAATATAGACCTACGTCGATAATACACTCAGATCAACAATGAAAGAGAACGGTGTGACTTCACGACCAAGACGATTGACGAACATTTGAACCAAAATGAAAACACATTATAATACTAATTTGATGATCACTATGCCCACGAAAGAACTGAAAAATTTTATCACGCAAAGGAAGACAACACTAGAGTGGACTTTGAATTTTAGGGTTAAACTATTTTAATTTGTAATGCGAAAGACCAATAAAATATCGTTATCTTTATTATTTATTGTTCAATTATTAATTCATTAAATTTTGTTGAAATCAATAATTTCTCAAATTATTTCATGCAAAATTTATTAGGGTACACATTAATTTTCCCTGATACAATACGAATTATAATAAATAAAAAAAATAGTCAATGAATAAAATGTGAAGCACGTGTAAATAAAACATTAAATAAATCTCTTACTTTCTTTACTTTACTCTTATTCATTATTGTTCCCATCACACTTTTTTTTTAATTACATCTATTTTGACAATTTTCTTATTTTAATCCATTTTTAATTAACAATGGTATAATATTATACACAGAAACTAACAACATATGGTAAAATTAACAAAATTTCTATTCATATTTTAAACTTTAATATTTCTCATAATAAAATTCATGTTCTTATTCTAAAGTCCCCTGATTTACTAACACAAGCAGTACATTTTAAAATATATTTGCTTGAATACAATATCATTAAAATTATTAGTTAATGAACCAACTTTTCAGTTAGTTATATTACTGAATAAATTTGGTAATTATATTAAAACTACAAAATATGAAATGTAGATTAATTTATTTATTACTTTGAATTACCATAATGATTATATCTTATGTACTTTTGTAGTGATACAATTATTATTATTATGTTTTCTACATCTTAACTAAACAAATTCAGTTTAATTTAATCTTATCAAATATTTTATTTATAGAAAAAACTGTTTTTCGATATTTTATATGAATATTCCTATTATTTTGAAAATAAATTGAAAAATATAAATATAACGAAATGCCATACTTCCTATATGAAACTTCTTAAACTTTGCTTCGGTACGTATCTCATGATATTTAATGATGACAGTTTATTTTAAAAGAAATGTATCATATGTATGAAATTCATTGCATCCTCATAATTACATGTAAAAATTATTATACACAGATAAATGAAAATTTTGAAATTGTGTTACAAAAGAATCCCTTAAATTAAAAAATAGACGTTTTATGTCATACGGAAAACTGCTTTCGTTAATATTATGACCTGCACAGAAAACGCCATGACAGGAAGCGATCGTCGTGCAAGAGTTTTTGATCAAAAACTCAACGAATGTAGTTTACCCAGCATTATATTCGTTTGATATAGCCCCTGTTTCCGAAATTAAAATTGCCATTTCGAAACAGTCGTTTTGGGTTGACAGTGATCATAAAAACGTTTGCTTAAAGAAGTGAAAGTCACTGAAGAAATTCAATCTACTTAAAGGAGGACTGGAACAAGTGCTGACACAATTATGTTCCCCAAGATGGGAAATATTTTAAGAGGGATAAAATAAAATTAAATATAAATGTTTAATACACACATTTTTATGTTACAGTTATAATGTGTATACTTTTACTTTTACATTAATACATTTGATTTTTTTGTTCTTAAATTAATAATTCATCTATGCGTACATCCATCCACGCATGTAATCAAACCTTCATTCATCCAAACTATTCATTCATTCCTTCATTCATCAATATGTGTTTCCATTCATATGGTTATTTTATTTTTCATTCGTTCATTTAAATACACATTTATACATGACTTAATTCTTCAAATACCTCTCTTCCTTTCTCACTGTAAAATAGTAGAGTAAAGTTATAACGTAGTTGTGAATAACACACAAAATCACACGGAAAGTTATGAAAGAACATTGAGTTTAATCAGTATTTCTTTAAATAATGATTGCGTACATGTACAGAAGAAGAATATTTAGACGTCCTAATTCTTTCTTTGCAAACTTATGGGAATTTTTGACGAGAAGAATTTCTTTTGAAACTGAAACGTGAATGAACATTTGCGGATTTTATTCGTGTTTTATGAATTTAAGTAATCGACATTCTAACTTTATG
>JABFOX010003362.1:0-10404 GCA_022817665.1 Axea sp. ZL-2020
CAAATCAAACAAAACTGCTTGGTTTTTCAATAATTTTTTGGAATATAACAGTAATATTTACGACTCGGGCTTACGGAGACATGAGCAGAGGAAAAACGGTGGAATATATGAGAAAGAAAATACCAGAGAAATGGAATTAGGATTGTAGAAAACCGGGTATGTATTATATCAAAGAAAGGGTAAAAGGTGGAATAAGAATAGGAGTGGGAAAAGAATTAGAGAGAATGGGTAATGTATTGGAGAGCGAATAAGAAGAAGAAATAGTATTTATGAAAATGGACGTTAGGGAAATTAGAAAAAGAAAAATTAAAAGAAGCAATTGAAAAATCGGAAGAAAATCTCTTGGTAATAAAAGGAAATTTCAATGCTGGAACAGGGTTGAAGGAGCAATATTAAGTATTCGAATAACGAAGAGGTAAGAAATTCAAAGAATAAGGTATTAAATATAAAAGAAGAATAGCCCCGAAATTGTGTGCAATGAACACACAGTCACACAATTTACTCAAACAATTTACATATTAAAACATAAATCATCAATATAACACAAAATATATGATAACAAAAATCAATTTGCATTCGACGTTTTTCTATTGTTCAGGACCGTCGTCTATTATTATGAAATATAAATTAGTCATTTCATTATTACTTGTACTTTATCGAAAAATAATGAATCAACATTTCTTTCTGTTTTCATTCTCCTTTTTCTGTCACGTAAATACATAATCATCATTACTTTGAAGACAAATATAATAAGAACACATGAAATATTTTTTTAATTTAATTAATTAAAAATATACAACTAAAGTCTTTTTATGTTATTGTTATATGCAGCTATAAATGTACAATATTTCACGTTTTATGAAACATTTATCTTCACATTTAATACAACAAATTTCATCGAATCGCGTTAGCTATGCAACGAGATATTACTTTTGCATGTGAGGAATGAAGGTTGAAATATATATTTTGTTCTAATAATTATTAATAAAAATGAAATAATATTTATTATTATAATATTATAAATTGCTTTAATGTAATATTAAAACTTTACTAACAAATATTACTGTACGTAATTCGTACAGTAATTCCAATAGCATTAAAACGATATTATAATGAATTTATGTTACCCAATAATATTAAAATAATATTACCTAAATCAGAAATAAGAAAATTTAGAGAGCGATATTTTAATATCATTTTATTGCATCCCTATAATTATTTCAAATTTTACGTTCAATTCATATAGAATAACAATTTATTGTAAGTGTAATTTTACTGAATAAATATAAACCGAATTATAAACTAAACAAATTCTTTAGTAAAAAATGAAGTTTAATTTCTTTACTCAGCTATTTTAAACTTCGATCATTACGCAATCAAAAGTAAGTAATACATTGTTTTAATAAAAAAACTGCTTTTAAATTGCTTATTTTTACATAAATGACAAATTGCATGTTTCTGCATTTGAAACAGACACTTTTCGAAATAAATTTAATAAACATATAAATTAATAAATAAAGCTTTGAGGTAATTAACTTTCAGATTTTTTTCAGATTTTCACAATGCTGTATACCATTCGCATAGCTGTGCTCTGGACATGCACGGTTCACTGTAGATCTACATTTTCACCGATACGAAATATAAAATTTTATTTTCTCTTTATTCAACTAATTTTTCCATTATAAAAATCGCAGTTTACTTTAAAAAAAAAAAAAAAAAAATAAACCTTGTCAACATGACAGAGTTTTTTTTGCCTGAATGACAAAAACGGCGTACAAATTGCACGTGGTGACTCGGTACACTAGTATTTACACGAAACACTTGTGGCGATACTTTTTACACGTGTCTTTCAAAGAATAAATTCTGAGTATTTTTTTTACACAGGATGCAAATTATACAATATATCTAAGTGGCTGATATTGAAAAATATTGAAGTTCTGTGTGAATCTCCTTTAGAATTTTTTTTATTGCCATCCATACGTGCGTACGACGGATCACGATACTGCGAAATGTACAACTTTAAATACATTGTCAAACAAGAACAAACATTTGTATTTAAGTTTATTTCCAGTATACTGGAAGTATCTTGGACATTTATTGGAAGTGTATTTAGAATGCATTGGAAATATGTTGAACAAAAACAGAGAAAATATATTGTTTATTATTTGGCAAAACATGATTTACATGAGAACGTGATTATTGAATTAATGTTCTAGTTTTCTTTACATTTCATTCAGGAGACTGTCAAAAAACCGCAATGTACATTATATTCATCAAATTTTTGTCCACGCTGTTTTTTTCTCGCGGGCGCTTATTCTGTGCGTCGCCGTGTACCGCATTCTTTTTATTCTACATTTCCCATTTTATTTGGCGATTCTGTTTGCACGTAACTTTATTATGACTATAACGAACCGGAAACATTCAGTCTGTAAACAATGGGTCACTGGACAATAGAAAATATGCAAATTTTTCTTTGAATAAACATAGCATTTGCTGTAAATGTGAATTAAGCACACATGAATTTGCGCGTGTGAAATCACCCCCCCTCAACTCCCCCGGTTTTCCGTACGCTTTCGATATTGATTTGCCTTTGAATAAACATATAGAGTTGTTCTGTGTTTCGTTATAATTTTCAATTCTTTTTAAATATTGAAAACCACTTTGGGAACGATTTGTCCGAGCAAAATAATGATTCAACGAATGACATAAATTAAGAAGTTTGGACTTTTCAAGAAATGCAAAACTGCAAATTAGCCTAATCTTACACCTTTCTAATAGTAAAAATCTTACGACAGACACAACAAATACATATATATATATATATATATATATATATCGATAACTATGTATAATTAATATATACGCGTAATAATTGCATACGTATAATATATCCCTAAAAATTTAACAACTGAACACTAGTTTTAACCATGTTTAAACCTTAATTAAATAAAACTATTTATATTTGTTATGTTGGTAAACAAATAAGCATGTTTATCATGTTTACTTCTCTTCAAAATAACAGAATAATTATTTGAAAACTAATTAAAAGGTGGTAACCCAAATTTTTTAGAAGCGTGTCTTGTAAAAAGTACTTTTAATCCTTAAACACATTTGCCCTCATTTCAATTTCTGCACAAGGGGAAATGGTTGTTTATTTATTCAACTAGGCAAAATTTTTTCCCCCTTAAACCGCGAATAGCAAATTTTCTTCCACTTCTGAATTTTGTGCTCCAGAAGAACTGAATAAGAAAAGCCGCTGGCGCTGCACTTTCTCTCTTGTTACGGTTAAATGAATCGTCGTATATATTAGGAAAAATGTATATAAAACAATATTACTACTCGAAATTTCATGACTGAATTAAAATACTTCCGATTAAAAGTAAAATAATGGCGTATTTTGTCCTGTATGATTTATTATTTGGAAATTAATTCTCAGTAATGTTTAACAATTGAAAATACAGCTCATAATTTGATGGATTTAATAACAAATATAATCTGTGAAAATATTTGTGCTCATACAAAGATGAATGTATTTGCAGTATTTATCATTACATACTCATCATGATATATACACTACCGTAGGTTTTTGTTTATATAGCCAATAGAATTAAAGCTTGCAGTTATGTTGTACTCAATTATAACCGAAAGGATGGTATTCGGTATAAATATTATGTTTAAATTTAATTGTTTAACAAAGTTTTTCTGGTTTGTTTTGTTCAAATTTACTCAAGTATAATATTATTTTAAAATAAAATTTAATCACGTAATGAAAAGGTTAACTTCCCGAGTAAAAATTTCTCGAGCTAAGATTTTGTTTTGTTTCGCGCATTTATGATTATCATAACAAACAATAACGAATAATCGATATTTCCATCTAATCGTTTATAAAACATACGTAAACTGAAACAGTTTACGAATAAGTATTTATTAAATTTTCAAAATAAATTCTTTTTATTTGTTTTTCGTCAATATTGTAATACAATTATATATGTATAGTAATATATTGCAGAGTAAGTCACGTGTTAACGGTGCCGATCCCCGTAATACACTCTTTATATTAATAAATACTTATACAATTTAATTTTAAATTATTTAAATACGACAGAGAAGAAATTTGAAAGTGCTAATAGAAGAAAAGAAAGGAGGTATAGAACAAAGAAATTGAGTATTTCAAATAGAAAACAAAATACAACTGAAAAAATTAAAGTTTTGAAATTAAAGAGTGAAAAAAGAAACAACATTTGTAATACATAACCAAAGCAAATGATACACTAAAAAAGACGCAAATTATTTTCTCAATTAAAAATAAACATCAAGGTTACACTCTAAGAAATCACTAATCTAAAAGTAAGAAACGGCTCCACGCTACTAACAGTTGAATTAAAAAATCATAAAGAAAAAAACACAATTATGAGTAAATTTTTCTTATTGCTTAAAATTGTGTTCTTTTCCTCCTACCACTTCACGCTTTTAGTTTTAAAAGGCAGTAAAATTTACATAGACCACGATTGCAGAAGGAAAGAAACAATAAAAAAAAATAACAACCATTAGCAACTATAGCGAAAGAAGAAAGAAGAAGTAAAAAAATAAATATCATCGGTTAAGACAAAATTACAATTGAAGTATACGAGTGTGCAAAGACTAAGTGAGAATTGTATGTATTCGAGTAAAGATAATCAAACAATACGCACAGACTGTTTAATAACACAATTAACAGAAATCTTATTCTAATTAACAAATCGATGGTAAAAGCTAGTCGTAATACATTGTTAGGACCGTGTATGACTTAAAGTTTTATTAATTTGACATACGACGAATATCCTGGATAGCTGCATAATTGTTTGTTGTTATTTACATGGGAAATGTGGTATTTCACGAAATTAAATAATGTTCCAAACAAGAGGGAACTGGTTAACTAAATTAAATAGAAGAAGACTGACTTTAAATGCAGGTTTCTACGATGAGTGCACATCACTCGATAAATTTTTTAATAAAAATGAAGAGCTGGTATTAGAGGATCTCAAAGATTTTGATTTGTTTGTATTAACATTTTTAGTAGAAGAATGTAAGATAATGAAGGTAGTTTAACATATGTGAAATGCAAAAGCTCGAGGCACTTTTCGATGGGTAATTTCTCAGTTTTAAACTTGGGGTTTACAAATTATACATCATTATCCTTCATTATTAATGCAGAAATGCTATAAACTGTGCAAAGTAATGACATACGAATAACAAAATTAAAATGAATTATTGATAAAATGGAAGAGTACACTAAAAAGGTGGAAATTGAAAAACGAGAGGAATAAAATATAGAAATGAAAATATAGAAGTGGTAAACAATTACACATACCTTAGGATTCTGTTTTCTACCCAGGGTCTCTTTAATTTAGTTGCCAGTAAAGCAATAAACAAATGTAATATAGCCTTGGAAACTATACGAAATGTGCTGATTAATGATTACAGTAATAACTGGGAAGTCAAAAGAAACCTGTACAATTCAACAGTTTCTCCGACAGCAACTGTATGGAGCAGGAATTTAAAGCCTAAAATGTATTGAGCACATAAATAACTCACACACTTTTACAGATTATTTTACTGACTTTTACTTTCTATTTTTTATCTTAAATCCACCTAGATGAATTTCTAATTATATGATTAAATTACAGACAGGGGCAAGCAAAATTAGTGGTGATCAAAAGAGCAATAGCCTATAGAATCAGAATTCTGTAGAAAAAAGTTCTATAAAAACTGTTAAATTACACAATACCCATTCTGCAACATATAAATAAAATTTCAAATTATCCTCGGATAGAGCCAAATGTTCAAACGACTGTGGATCGTCAGACCACTTGTAAAGTCAATCCGTCAACCACAATTTTAGCACGACAAAAACACCTTACCGAAAGAAATGAGATAAACTACTTCATAGCAAAATATAACATGTAATTGCGGTAAACGAGAGAATTACAGACCGTAATTTACACAGAAACGAAACTTTGAAATACATCTTTTATAAATACCTATGTATTCAAATTTTAAGCAACAATACATGTTTGATTTGTCATTCCCTAACCATATTTCCACTAACAAATGTAAACGATGGACAAAAGAGTATTTTAATCAATACGTATTATTTAGGACTTCGACCATGTATCATTAATGAATAAAATATGATAATGCAATCTCATTATGTCTTAATTTTGTGTTTAACATAGCGCTGTGATGAAAGCATCCTTTAACATTTATATAAAATTTGATATATATATATATATGCCGTTAATACCATAAAAACGTTATTATTTGACGTGTTCATTATAATAAGTAAACATCAAACATTAATTTATTTATAAAGATTATAAAGAACCGAATTGAATTTTAAATTATGTCGTTTTTAACAAGATTATCCTTGGAAGCAATTGATATGTTAAATAAATAAATAAAACAGATTCTTAATTGGAATAGTAAAATCTAAAAAAAAAGCTCTTTTAATAATGGTGTGTAACATTTCAAAATGGTTTTACTGAAGAAAAACAAAGATTAATATTTCAAGAGGTTATTAAATTCTTGCCTAAGGAATTTTATTTTAGTCTGCAACAACTTTGCCACCTGTCTAACTGGAATTGCAATTGTAACTCAGACTGTACATCAAATTTTTGGCCTACTATTTCCATATTGATATTCATATATTAATTTTGCCTGACTGATGCCATACTATTGTCAAATTGTTTATTTATATACTATAATATTATCTGTGTGATTATTTCTAATTAAATCAACCTACAAAACATCTCAGGAATGTAATATTTTGAGATTCAGTATTTAAATACAAATAATATATCTTACAAACACGTTCAAGAGAAAAGCGTTTCACAAGTTTTTCTGAAGCTATTACAATTTATAAAATATATCGCAAAATAATTGTTCTTCAATTAATTTTTCTT
Source organism: Axea sp. ZL-2020 (assembly GCA_022817665.1). Taxonomy (NCBI): domain Eukaryota; kingdom Metazoa; phylum Arthropoda; class Insecta; order Hymenoptera; family Scelionidae; genus Axea; species Axea sp. ZL-2020. Next base: position 6,942 of record JABFOX010003362.1, read on the forward strand.
GTTCTTACTTTTTGCTTTATCGTCCTTTTATAACGTTAAAACCTATTAAAATGCAAAGTCAAAGTATTTTTTAAATAAGATTTTTATTTTCTCACGATTAATCAGAAATATCTACGGAAGAAATGCAAATATTTCAATTATTAATGTAAACTCGATGGTACAATGAAAAACATCTCATTGAAAATTCAATCGTTTCACATTTAAAATTAAATGCATCTCCAGTTAATCATTCCATTCGTTTTACGCAGTCCAAAATTAATATTACTATTTCAACATATTATCTTTCTGTGTCGACTAATTCACAGCGTCAAAATAAAAACAAAAAAAACCTTTCATAAGATTTCAGTAAACACTTTTGGTAAATAAACATGACATCTGCATTCAAACTGTCTGTGATTTAGCAACAGTTACAAAAAATTAAAAGAAACATCCTCAGACGTGCATTTTTATAGGTTATTTTAAAGTGCACTCGAGAGCATACTGTACTTAGCTAAGTATATATATTGCTTCATATTACAAAACCACGTTCAGAAACACTATTTACTTTTAAAAATTACTGCCTCCATTTTAATATAATTTCTCCCGTTTCGTTATTTCCACACACAATTTGTCGATACCAACTCTTTTTTATTATAAATATTACATACCACGTTTGTACTTAATCATATTTCAGTAAGACATCCTAATATAAAACACAAATCATTTTTTTAATATACACCGTGTAAATTAAGAGTAAATATTTAACAAAATTCATGCACAGAGAAAACCTTACTTTTAACAATCAAAAGTGACTATGCCCAATTCATTAAAAAGCCATTGAAAAATAAATATAATAAATTTATAAACACGCTGTCCAATTTCAATATAAAGTACAAGGTAAAACGTAAAATAACGCGTTAATACGATTTATAAAATTTAATTGATTCAATAATTCATTGTATTCTGCACCATTATCATTTCTAGGATTTGACTTGCTTTATTAAAACATTGATCTGTATGAAATTCAAAACCCATTTTACACTAGAAAATAAAACCAGAGTCTTTAATAGGATCGGCATTCCCCAATTCAACGTTACTCAATATCTAGAACTCAACTTTTTATTGCACTGATCTTAGGAAAATATGACTACAATGATTAATATTTCCATCAGTAACTTATAAAAAAAATATTTTCGATATTAATTGGCAAATTTAACAAGCAACTTTGTAACGAATTTCTAATTGTAGCGAAAATACTATTTCCTTTATGAAATCCAATATTATTACAAAATTGATCGGTTCTATAAATTATAATGCTTGGTAATTCAATTTCTGAATTTAGTATATCTGCTTACATCAGATACATTAAATCAGATTTATCTGATTTCCGTATATACAATAATAACATAAGAAATTTTATTAATAAGTTTTTCAATTCCTTTTAATATCGTTTTTTCTTCTCTTTAGATTTTAATAACATTTCGATACTACATTTTGTTTAATTACATTCAGTTTTTGGGTTATCGTATTTTTGCATTAAAATCAATAAGTTTCCAATATTCATTCAAATATTTCATTATTTTTACTCTACCATTTGTATTTAGTGAATGTAATTGATTTTTTAATTCCTTTAAATTAATTTCATTCCATCAAAGTAGTCTCAAATTACTTAAACTTGTTTCATCTAATTTACATTTGTTCTTTTGAAACCGACTATAAGCATTTTCAGTGATTAAATATTACTTTTAAAGGACGATAAACGTTAATATTATTAAAACGACTGCCTATCTTGAAATAATTGATGATATTCTTTCTATCAAAGGCACTTATTTTTCAGAATTTTCGCATAACATTTCAACATTTTCATTTTTTTCTAAATTATTTTCCTTTTGTAATTTATCTTTATCAATTTTGTTATCCCCATTAATTATTACTCGAATCTAAATTTTAATCAAAAACCAAATCTGAATAACATTTTTGTTTATTTTTTATTGTCTTCAACAAATCTCTTCAGCTACGTTATTTAGTTTTGCCGACAATTTCGAAAAATTATTTAGAATTTGTCGACACAAATCACAGAAAACGTTCAGAAATGTATTCTTTAGTTAAAAAAATGTAACATCTAAATGCAGTTGGCCTTTGACAGCTATCACATGAGATGATTTGTTGTCCTCAATCTTCACACTTGAATTTGCATTCATTGTATACAACTGACATCTGAGTAGTAACCTCATCATTGAAGTTTAACTATATTTGTGAAAAATACTAATGTTTTCCGAAAAATTAAAGTTAAAAAATATTTTCAGTAGAGAAATTTCACTTAATTTGTTACTATTACACCAATTGCAGCTTATATATATGCATACAAGAGGGCTTCATTATATCGGTTACCTCGACATATAATTTAAATACTTATGGCCTTTTAAAGGAGTTGTATTATATTAAATAAAACATATCTCGTGTAAGTGTAAAAATGATTAATCAATAAATGAGCATCGAATGATTGAAAGTGTTTTTAAGTTACTCTTTTTAACAACTCCTTCCTTAAAACATTACGGACTCCAATAATGCAATGTAACGTTAATAAAAGTATAGGGATAGTTTCATTCAAGAAAACAATATGAAAAAAGAAAATAATCTAAGAAATGCATTTATTGAATCTAAAGATGGAGAAACTGTGTGACAAAAACAACCAGCACCTGCGATGGTTTGTCGTTCGAGCATTGCTCGAACAAAATGATGTAGTAGATGTCACTGAAAGTAGATTAATCAGCTGTGAAACAGATTTCAGAATGTTTAACGCGTATTTGAAGAAGTTTCTTTTCTAAAGCCTGATGAAATCACTCGAAAACTGATTCTTACTTAGATAAAAAAGAAACCTATATTAACTGTGCATTTCGATCAAGCCAAAAATGACTATTTTCTTTACAGCATAATTAAGATTAATTTTATTTAAAGAAACCTTTCACTTATTAAATGTTAAATCTTCACTGACAATAAAGAATATATGAATTCACATGTGTACGTAATTGTGTATGATAACTCATAAATCCATAGTAGAAGACAAATGAAATGAAACGATTCTCTAAAAAATAAATGACGATAAGAAAAATGAAGACTTTTCTACAAGGTATCTTCCATAACACAAATTTGATTGGACTGAATACTGGATGTATGACTATGATCAGATAACATGATTCATCTGACTTAACTGATGCGCAGCGTTACATCCAGATTAGAGTTCGATCAATTTTTACGAAGGTAGTTTCAACCGTCCTAAATATATTTTGATGAATGAGAAAACATAGTATATTTAAAAAGAAATTTCACAAACAGAACTAAATTCCTAATTGGGTTAAGAGATTGCAATAACACGAACAGCTTAAAAATTTAGTTAAAATTACCAAATTCAGTAGTTTTGAGCGCCGAAATAAAATATAAAGATTGAATAGTGAAAGGAACTTTAATTATTCTTCAGTAGTCG
>JABFOX010003363.1:0-10404 GCA_022817665.1 Axea sp. ZL-2020
TTATGGCGGACACAGATCACCCCCGCCTATATTACCACCGTATGCTAGTGACCATCCGTTTCCACCACCCTTGTTGCCTCCACCTTTGGAAAGCATACACCCCCATGGCGAGGAATCACTGCCACATAATCGCAACTCGGGTTACAGTACCGGTTTGCAACATCAGCGAGAACAACGTACTCGCAATCACAAAGGTTTGTCTTTACGAGGATACAACTTGACACTAATAATTGTTTGACGGTCTAACAAACGCTTTTCTGTGACGAATTTATTGACGATTGCGCACTTTACTTTTATAGTGCATTCATTTATTATTTAATTCAATTGCCTAAATTACAACGTTGAAATGTATGTAAATGTTTCTTTTATTTTTGTCCACTGAAAAAGTAGCATGTCCAACAACAATTTATAATATCCATAAATGGGATATTTATTTTTAACTAATGCAATTTTTTAATTTGCATTTTCAGTTTTATACATTGAAAAATAATGCTAAAATTACTAAATTGAAGACTGAATAATAGAGGGTTTTAATTTCATATAACTTCGAAATATTTTCAAAGTTAAATACATTTGTTATGCATTTGTATTTTATTTTACAAATTATTAAAATAAATGTTCTTATGGTTACTAGAATTATATAGTATTGACAAGATTTTGTTTAAATTAATATAATTATAGAATATTTTTAAATAATCAATTAATATTTTTTAATCAATAAAATATACATTTTAATATTTTTTTTTATGGCTACTCTGTATGTATATATTTTTATGCATAATATATGAAAAAAAAACAACATATATTTATTATTTTTAGATAATACTTAGTTGTCTCCGTCAAATGGTTATTGACACATACAACACATTACACCAAACAAGAACAAGCGCGATTCGTTGACGCATATTTTCCTTCATATCACTCAAAATACTTTTTTTTAACTGAAATTTTATTGGTATAAGAATATGAAACTCATTGCTATTTATTTGTAAATGAAAATTAATTTGATTAGTATTATAATAATCATGGGAACGAAAGCATGTATCGTTCTGTTTTTCACGATCAGTGTTTTTGCCTTTTTGTATCGCTCTTTTTGACTGCATGCAAAAGGACGCAAACGCTTCTCGAAAGTGAGACAATTTTGGAGCACGATGGAAGGAAATACTTCTAAATAGATGGGAACAGTATCTGGAGGTGTCGTTTTCTGTTCAAACTTTTGTACTATTCGCTAGTTGAATGTTCGTAGATTTTGTGCATACGTGTCGCGCTTTTTATTGCGTTGGCGTAATTCTTTATTTTAAATTTTAAATAAAATTTAATTACAAAATTTTACAAATTATATTAATTTGTATGCTTTGTTTTAGTAAATATAAAAAAATTATTAAATTTACATTATATCAGTGAAGTAATAAATGTTATATTTATTACACCAACCATGTAGTATTAATATCTGCATGATATCGCTTTCTATGTTAAATATGAAAATACTGTTAATAAAGAAACTAATTGTTGTTTTAAATTTATAGGTTCCTTACATTCTTCAGGAGAGTCGTTAGACAAATCGCATCATAGTGGAAAGGTTTAGACTTTTGTTATACTAAGTACAAGTAGTCTTTTATTTCTTCGCCAAATAAAGAGTGCTAACAATAGCGGGAATCAGGCCATTGTACATAATGATATCAAAAGGGAGAGATATTTATACTTAACGAAAGCATCTGACATTCGTGATAAATCAATCATAGAAACGCGACTGCATTTTGTATAATATACAAGCGTACTTTTTTAGATTTGTTTGTCCGTTAAATGTATGAATATCGAGCAAACTGTCTGGACGAATGTTCAAATGCCGTGTATTGTTTTTTGTTCATTATTACTGTTCATAGTTAACAAAAAGGAATACCGAATGATATAATGACGAAATTGTATATTGAAAATGTCACGATTCGTACTTTTAAACCTGTTTTACACTTCTTAGATAGTATTTCTACAAGCGTCAAAGAACTTCGAATTTGTTAATATCTATAAATATATTGAATTGAAACAAAGTGCAATTGTTGAAAATAATTCCAAATAAATCATAATTTATTATTGTAAAAAAATGCTTGGCATTTTCTCAACCTGAATCCAAAATAATGTTATTTTATAGATAAATAATATATACGTGTAAATTACAAAATAACACTTTATTTCCTTTATTTTTATTAAACAGAAACTTTATACAAATAGAGATAAAATAAATTTATCAGGATGAAAGAAAAATTCATCTTAGAGTACTAGATTAAAACACTAAAACCCGCTGTTATAAATGTAAATGTGTAATACTTGTAATATTACAATTTGAAAGTCACATAACCGTTTTTGTCTAAATTTTAATGTACGTATTTTAACAAAAAGAGCATTATAAAAAAACCTCTGGACTGTGGTAATATTACAAACATACAAAATTACATTTTAATATGAAGAAAAATATTTATTTTATACCTTTAATCTTCAACTAATCGTCGGAATTCATCTTAGAACGCTTTTTATTTATACACTTTATTATGATTTTATTTTTCCATGCACTGTGTATATATATGCATATAACTTATATCAGATGTATGTGCAACGTTGCTTTATCCAACTGTTTATGTACATTGTACAAAAGTACTCCCTTTTCTTCATCGAGGAAAAGCAAGGAATGCAACAGCGTTGACGAGTCGTGATTTATGCAAGTATAAAAGTTTTTTTTCGATCGCTAAACTGAGCTTTGTGTTTATTCCGTCTTTTCGTCCCCTACAACATCTGTCGTTGTTTCATACGAGGAATACCACAAAAAATACAAAGAAAAATATCAGGACCGTGAAAATTTTTATCATTAGCCATTTTCTATTGGATACTGATTGGAAATATTTTAAGATTTCTGCATGTGCAGCTTCGACGTTTAATCCTGTATTTTCTATATTGCTGTCTATCCTGAATAATATATACATTAAATAAAAAATCGTTATTTATATTAAATTTTAGTTTTATACTGATTAAATAATATTTACCTTTCAACCATTTCTTCTTGCTCTTGAACCATATGTGCTAGTTGTTGAAAAATGCCTCCAAGTTCAACTATTGTCGATTCTATATTTTGCATTGTTTCCGCTCGAGATTGTACATAAGCATCCTGTAAATTAATGTTTATTATAAATTTTTATTTAACTTTAGTATAATTAAATGATATAAATAAGTAAGTTTGTTAAATCTTACAGTGTCGTCATATACTCTGGCCTGAATTTGTGTAGCCATGGCAGGTTCAAGATTTATACTAACAGGAGCACCTGAGTCTTGTTCTTGTAATAATAGTGAGCCTTGTCTTCCAGAAATGACACTAGGTGGTAACATTGTAGATACATTTCCTTGTGTAAACTGTTCTCTTCTGTTTTGCTCCTCTTTCATATTCTAAAATATATATATATATATATATTAATTAGATTAGAGTTATTAATAATATTATAATAAAATTAACATTTCATACACTAAAACGTTTTAAATTAATTTTTTGTATAATAATAAAATATACCTCTGAGCGCACTTCTAGGACATTTTTGAATTGGTTAGACATATTTGCCAGTTTAGACTGCAATGCTACAACAACGGAAGAAGAATGTGAAGCAATGTGGTGTCCTTTTGAAGAACTAAAATTTTCTCGTTGTTTTCTTCCTAATTCTTGTAATTTAGCTATTTGTTGATTTAAACTACTTAAATCTGTTTTAATTATTGTTGTTAATTCTTCAATTTCCATTTGTCTGTCATCAAATATGGATTTTTTTTTAGCCACTATAAATAAAAGAAAATTTAATTTTATATTATGAGACAAAATTTGAATTATGAATTTCTTATTTTTTAAATTAATTTTAAAATAGAAGGGCAAAATTTTATAAAGATAAATTAGCTTGAACTTTTATTACGTTATTTCTTTATTGTAGCACTTTTGCAAAAAATTGAAACTGCTCAAATTTAATTTTAAAAAAACTACAGTAATTTAAAATCATGCATATTTGATATTAAATTTGTTTGTTAATAATATTAATTTAATTTACATAACATTTTGAGAGGAAATAGAATATTTATTCATTATCTTTTTAACCATTATTATTAGTTTAAAGATATATATAGTTCCAAGTATGATTAGAAAGGTTTTTCAATCTAATCTTGATATCTAATTAATCGAATTATAATTATCGAAATAGATTAAATAAAAAAAGTTATTCAATTTTATAATCTTAAAAACATATTATAATAAAAAATAATTATTATGATATTATTTAATATTGTATTTAAGGTACTTCATTGATTTACAAAATCTTATATGGATTTCAATATTAAATCTAAACTACAAAATTTTTACAAAATCCCATATGGGAAGTTATTTGATTGTCTTTTGAGTGTGTATAAGAAATGTTACAGAATTTGGCCCTTTAATTATTTATTTCAACACTAAACAAATAAGGTGTTTTTTCTATTTTCATGTATTTTTTAATAGTATTAAATAAATTTGTATGTATGGTTTTAAAGCATAAAAGCAATTTTATTACATCAATGTATATATATGGTTTTGAAGTGTTCGATTTTTCTTAAATTAACACTTAAACTAACACATTTTTGATACAATTTGGCAAAGTTATTTATTTATATGTATCATATTCTTATGATTGGTTTTTATCCTATAAATAAATTATAATTAGTAATTAATATTTCATTTTTTAAAATAAATATTGATTAAATAATTTATATTTAATACATTGCATGAAGCCTGAAACAATACTTTCTAATTTAATTGGAAACATATGTGACTCTAGTTATGTATTATGCAATTTTAGTTACTTAAGGCTTAATATTTTCATCCTGTTATATTATATTGATACATAATGTATTAAATGTCTGCACAATACACATTTTAATGTATATTTACATTAAAAATAAGTTAATGTTTTAAATTGATTATAAAGTAATATTAAAAACAGTGTATAAATAATTTAATCTACAATGTAGAATGAAGAAAAGCAATTTATTACTTTATTTAAAGTACGAATTAGTTTTATAATACAAGTGAATTGTGCATAAGAAAATAATGAGTATAATATTTATTGTTTTGACATTCCATAGCTTTCTATTAGTTTTTTCCATTTTTTATAGCTTTTTAACTGTTTTTATTTAGATGAATGTAATATATTATTAAGTGTAAATTAAAATTTGGATAAATAAAGTAATTTGTTTCAAAAATATCATTGTTTAAATAATTTTGTAATATGATAATTTTAAAATAATTAGAGTTATGAAAATTTTATTGACAAAGAGAAAAAGAAACAAATTTATGGTACTTACACAACGCAAGTTTTTCCAGTTTAGCGTAAGTGCTGGCGATATTTTTGCCAATGTTTTTTGCGATCATCATAAAATTGGAATAACTCTGAATGTGTCGTGCCTGTTTGGGATTTCGCAGAACTGCGGCCCGTGACACAGTCCGGCTTTGCATGGTGCGGATCGCATTTGAAAATTCGTTAGTCCTGTCGCGAGCAGTCATCCTGGATATTGGTGGCGGATCAATGTAATTGTCAACTACTTTGTCGTTGTAAATAGGTTTATCATTGTTGTACTCGCTTTGATCCGAACTCGAGATTAGAATGCCATGCTCCGACTCTGAAGCGCCACGTCTTCTGCGCGCGGGCATCGCATCCTCGACAATGCTCGCTGATTCGTTGCTACGCCCGAATCGGTGACGGTTCAGTGTTTATTTCGTCGTCGAAACGCGAAAAACTGTTACTCTCTCGACGATGGTTTTGGACACGTATTCGTCATACACATGACAGTCGCATTCGATTCAGGCCTACGTGACTCACTTCATGATCTAAAATTAATATGGACGTTCCTCGAGATCTGTTTGATTAGTTGCCAAGTTCATGTCATTTCAATAATACGTCATTGTTCTTTGACGTCACATAACAATATGAACAGTGTCACGTTTCTTTTTCGAATTTATCGATTACTCAAATCAGTAATTCGACTTTACGATTCAAGGTTGTTTGGTAACGGCGCCAAAATATGAATTGTTATAATTGATATATATTTCTTTTTATAAACATAGATTTTGTTATAACCTTATTTTTTTTATATTTCAAATAGTAAAGTTAATAATTTAATTTATATTTGTTGAAAAGGATTAAATGATATTTATAACAATATTTTTAGTATAACTTATGATGTCCATAAATAAAAATTATGTATGATTAAATGGTTAATTTATACTTGATAAATGGAAACATATATTTGACATGTATGAAAACCAATAAGTAGTGTATAGCATAAAGAAATAATGGTATTTAAACAAACGTATTAAAATAATGTATAAAATGACACGATAAATTTTATTGAAATAATATCACGTCACTCTTTCAAAAATATTATATTTACTCCAAAATATGCATTTAGATAAAATTAAATTAATTTTGAAAAACAAATATTGTATAATATTATAATATTATTCGATGTTAAAAGACCATTAAAATAGAAATATAACATTTATAATAAATATTTGTGTACAAGTGAATAAGTATTATAGAAATATTATAATGATATTAAGATAGTGAAAATTTTTTTTCAAAGTAGTATTAATATAATATTAAAATTGCATTGAAAAGGTATTGAAATAGAATCGAGGAATTTGACAAGATATATATAAATAAATATTCGAAATTATTTGTTACATTTAACAGTTTTTTCATTATAATTTTCTCTCTGAAATTATTATGGAACTATCAATTTATTTTAATATTATTTAAACTCGTTTAAAATTGTCGTTTTAATGTTATTTTAGTCACTTTTCAATGTTTTATTTATTTTAGTTTTTATATTATATCAATATTTTTATTGCTTTTACTGTGATTGATTTTTAAATAATTTTTATTAATCATTAATGTAATAAAATATAAATTCGTTATTAACCTTAAGTTGTTTTTTGATGTTAAATTGATACAACTGAAAGAAGCATTTTTAATACAATAATTTTGTAATCAATATGATTTCACTCGTTACTATAATTTTTACCTGATTATATTCCAAATACATTCAAAGAATATCTTAAAATGTGTGATTAAAATATAGTGATTATTAACTCAGCAAGATTATGCCAAACAGAGAAACTACCATATCAGCAAATACTACAAAATAATATTGCGATATTATTATTTCAAACTTTTTAATATCCCTGAAATGTTTTTAGAATTTTATTTAGTATTATTTGCTGATAGTGTATTACTTTGTGCAATTCATTTAACATTTAAATCTTTTATCAATGAAGTTTTAAATATTTTTTATAAAATAATTTAAAATTTAATTCGCACTGTTTTTTTTTTTTTTTTAATATGGGTATTAAGAGGACGTTTATTATGTATATTTGAATATTTAAGCATTCCAATTTTTTATTTGTTTCTTTTATTAATTTATTTTCAATTTTATGGGAAAATATGTATTTAAAGTATTCATTGTACTATAGATAGAAAATTGTAGGCGGATAAATGACATGAAATTTTGTTGTTGATATTAAACGAAGTATTACTCGTTTAATGTAAAGTCTTATCAGTATATATTCGAGTACAGGAAACTCAGGAAAATAACTGCTAGATAAATTAAAGTAAGAATAGGGATAATTTAATAAGGTTCTTCTCTAGTCACAGTTGGAGTATATCAGGGTTCTTTCGATAGAGATTCTACGATGATTTTATAAGTAGTCCTAATGGAGTGACAGTAGGGTCGTCTTAATAGGGTTTTAACGACAATTCTGCAACTAATTAAAGTCCGGTAATTTTAGGGGAGCCTTTGAAAAGCTCGAATAATGATTCTGTAACTAGCCAAGACTGGATGCCTACGAAATTGCCTCCATAAAACTTCCACTTTTTGATAATTTTGTTATCAGCTATTGTCATGCTGATTTTATGTAATGTTTAGACACGTATTTACTACGTAAGAAGTGTCATGTAAAAAATTCACTGATTGAAAAAGGTAAATTTGAAGATGTTTGTATTTTTTAAATGTTTATGAACGTATGAAAAAATATTGAAATGACACGAAACTAAAATGAATATAAATTTGTATAATATAAATGAAATTAATATAATATTAATTTCTGAAGCGAATTTATTTTAGAAGTTTGTGCAGCGTCTACTTTACATTTAAAATTAATTTTGTAAGAAAAAAATCAGAGTAATTGAATATTTTTAAACAGATTTAAAACAAGACTCTTTAAAATAAATATATTTCACGATTTCTATGTTCAGTAAAGCATAGTTTACGCTAAATAAGTTTTACTCATTAGAAATTATTAAGAGTTTCACGTATATATTTGCATATATGTGTTATTATGTGTATGCAGATGTTTTAAATATAGATATAATATTTTATGCTTCATAATTTTGCCGATGTTTTGCGAGTCTAGTTTTGTAGAAAGTAATTTTATTTGCTGAATTTATGTATTTTTGACACTACAGATCAATCAGAAGTGGTAAAAATTGGAAATAACCTTTATTATAGTTAAGTGTTATATTTGTCAGAAGCTATATGCATCTAAAATGAAACTGATTAATTGAATTGAGTAAAAAACTATGATTTTGATGAGTATGCTAGGGTTTGTACTATACGATGAAGTATACAGAATGCAACGTGATTTGAAGTGCAAAATGTCATTGATGAACATTTTGTGGGTCATGTATTTTTAAGTGTACAAAATTGATCAAACATATATTTTATATGACATAGAACTTTTATGTACTTAATTTTTGGATTGATACAATTTTTGTCCCATATTTTGTGTTAAAATGATGCTTAATTAACAGAGAAAAATTGATGGACCACGTTCTGTTGTTGAAATTGACAAATTGAAATTCGGTTAACGAAAATATAATTGTGGGATACGTGTCGAAGGCAAGTGGGTTTATGGTGGTGTACAGCGAGAGACAAATTGATGTTTTTTGACAGTGATTGAACATCACACTGCAAATACACTGTTTTTATTGATTATAGAAAGTATACAGCTCGGGATAACAATTGTTTGAGGGCCTATAATACCTTGATCACTGAAAGCTTTAATCATCTGATAATGATTCATTTAATCAATTTTAAGGATTCAGTTACAGTGGCACATACTAATGCCGTTGAGCACATGTAATTTTATGTGAAGCGGGCGCTTTTAATTGCTGAACATTCTCCGAAAATGGTGGCAATTAATAAATTGAATGAACACTTGAAAATTCATTTACTGGAGACTACGATATCAATGGGAAATTATACAATTTTTGCAAAACATTACACAAGTACGAGGGGTGTTTAATAACCCTTAAATAAGTTTATTTTTAATAAGTGTTATTTCTCGCTAGACTGGAATATATATAGTTTCAGCTATATGCATTATGGATGTATATGGATGCATATGGATGCATATGGATGTGTCTTTCTTTAAAATAATTGACAAAATCCATGATATTATTTTAAGTGATCAACGAATTAAAATGTACAAAGTGCCACACATCACGATGTGTCACAGGCATATCGTTTGGCAGTGTTTTCAATTTTGTACGAAAAATGTGGTGTGACAAAACTTGCAAAATGATTTAGCTCTGAGTAACTTTTTTATTTTCAAACTTAAAAGAATTGTTCGGCGGAAACCAATTCACACCATTGTCAAAATAGATGCTCATTTTGAGACTTTACTGGAATCTGAATTTTTCAACAGTTTAAGTGAGAAAGAAAGCTGAAAAAAGTGAATTGAATCTAAAGGAGAATATGTTGAAATCTATTCAAAACAATATACTTTTTTCTATTTATGTAAAGAATTATTGAATATCTATAATTTTTCTCTACTTGGTTATTACTAAAAAATTATCATCACTGAAATATTTTCAAGCTGAATATTAATATTATAAGTAAACTAAAATATAGAAAATCTGTATTTTTTTTCATTCCATTAGAGTGTTCTTTTAATCAAATTAGTTTGGAAACTTGTTAGCATTTTAAAATTATATTTGCACATTATGTACGTAGTATTTCTGAAATAACACTTTTTTCATTAGATGACTGAGGAATTTAAAGTTTCTTGAAATGTTTGAGTTAAAAATATATTTCAATATTAAAATTTCTCATCATATAATCCTTAAATTAAGTTATACTATTATTCAGTTTGATCAAATCAAATTTAATTGGCTAAACTTTTACTAAAATATAGATTTTTTAGTTCAAGTATTCATAGAATTTCATAAAAGTAATTTTTTTAATGAAAACATATGAGATGTACAAAGGAATTTTATAGTAGCTGTATGAAATTTCCTGAAATTTGTTCCATGAAAGTTTATAAGTTGTTATAAAAGTGTAGGCTTATGTTGAAGA
>JABFOX010003364.1:0-10403 GCA_022817665.1 Axea sp. ZL-2020
AAAATTACAAACGCAAAATAAAAAAAATGTGTTACGAATTACTTCTTCACACACCTTGTTCAAATTTAATACCAATTCACAAATTCTAAATATTGAAGAATTAAAATAAAGGAAAGATATTTTCATCATAAGAACAAATTATTGCTCGCACGAGTGTATACAGTTGAGAGGGGATTATTATATCAGATAATAATATTTTTTTAATTTGTTGTTTTTAAACAATGTAAATGAATTGTAAGATGAAACATTGGTATTCATTGTAGAAATAATTTAGAATTTGTATATTTTATATTTTTCTTAATGCGTCATATTTAGATAATTCAGTCGATACTCATCTCTTCCAGTTTCTACATAATTCAAATTGAAATAGTTTTCATTCATTAAATAAAAAGTATAAGTTTATAAAATTTATTTTTTAAATTAAAAATATAGAAATTGTAAAAGACGAGTATAATTTCCAATAAAATAAATGATACTATGTTTATTTATTTAGGTAATTTTCAAGTAGTTTATAAATTGATTTTTTCATTGATTAATGTAATTGTTGTTTGAAATATTCTGGACAATATGCATTGACATGTAAATGTTATGGATTTTTTATTAATCTGTTTAATAAAACATAACATTATGTGAAATGAAATTATAATAAAGAAAGCATTCTATTGTAAAGGAATTTTTTTTTAAAAGCATGTAAAAATGCAAGACACATTGCGGTAAATATTGTACACATCAAATTCTTTTTTCCAAAATACTTCGTTATAAAATATAAACATCTAATGTATAAACATATTTTATTACTTTTTCTTAGTAATCCTAATAAAAATACAATGAAAAACTGAAATGTTTTTAATAAAAAATATAAATAGTATGTGTATATTTTTATTTAAATGAATCATTTTTACAGATTGTTTAAATTATTTTCACAAAAATGAATTAAAAATAAAATAGAGTAATTCGAATTATAATATTACAATTCTAATATGTATTAATATCGTATCCCCTGAACACCTTAATATTATTGATTATAATTTATTATTCTATATTTCATAACATTTTTATTATATATCTTTTCATTTCATTATAAAAATAACGATGTAATTGACCACTCGTATTGACATCATCCTTTAACTTACTCATTTGTGTAAATTTCATTTCATTAATTTTCTAATATATTTAATCATCAGTTAAAAATACATTTCTTTTAAAAAGGTTATTATTTAGATTCTGTTTCATTGTACATTCGAACAACATTATCATACAGCATTTTTTCTTGTTCTGAAATAAATAAGATATATTTTATTTTAGCGTTATTATATAAAATAAATAAATTACTCTTACCCAAAGATAAATTAGCTATGAAGCATTGCTTCTTTAAAAATCCAAGACACAAGATTTTTGGAAGACCAAAAGCATGCATATTGCATGTGAAAGTCCTATAAATAATGGATAATGTTATGTAGAATAAGTATAGAATTAATGATTTAATATACAATTCTATAAGTAGATATATGTAGAAAAGATATATTTAATTTAAATTAAAGTCACTTATAAATATAACGTAATATGAAGTAATATAAATTTATATAATATGAATAATGTTTTGATATAAACTACTCAATAAATACCCAAGTTGTCCAAAAACAATATTAGCTTGAAATGCTTTATCTTCTGCTGCTAAAACTTGTTGATCTAAAGATTTTGGTCTAGGAGGCACTGGTCTTGTTGCTCGTTCACATTGCACTGCATCGAAAAATGCAGCTGTCCAGAATCGCATTGAAGTCCAAATTGGTTGGTCTCTTAAGTTGGTATATAAATATTCACGATGCAATTCCAAACCAGGTTTTTCAACTGTAAAATATACAACTATTTTAAACATTTAGTAATTAAATGAACTATTTTTTGTTTTTAACATTTTTAAAAAACAATAATTTAAGATGATATAAAATATTAAAATGTTACCTTCGTGGTAAAACGTGAAGCACATATTCATAAGGCTTTTGGCCGGTGTGAAGTCGTCCGCTTCATGGCACTCGAAAAGCGTAACTGCAAAATGTTGGGCTAAAGAGTAAAAAGATTCTTCAGATATACGAGCTCGAGCTCGTCGTGCATTCACTACTCTTGCGAACCATATTCTCCCATTTTCCGTCTATAAAAGTAATATGGATTAATTTCATGATTATTGAAATCTAATTTAACAATATAATAAATGTTAAATATATAATTTTTTTTATTTAGATTTAAACAAATATAATTAAATTAATTTAATTCATATTATATACTTAAACAATCGTTTTTTTAACAAAATAAATTATTTTATTGGAAACATATCAAAAGAATTTCTGATGAAGCATAATAAAAGAGTTTTTCTTCTTATAATATATATGACATTTTAATTTGCATTTAATTTTGAATGTGGTATTTTATGTATAATAATTTTATAAATAATAATTTCAATTTAAAAAAAAAATTTGTATTGTTTCATTTTTAAGAATGAGTAATATTTAGTACATCTTTAATAAACATTTCAACATTATATGTTTGTATAATAAACTAACGTGTGGTTGACAGGAAACTAATTTCAGTTTGTACAATTAAATAGTGTTAAGTTTGTTTTCTAATTCTTTTATCAATCTTATAATTTTTTTTCTTTTGAGATTTCATAGTTGACAATTTTAAATTATTAAAAAAACAAATTTCATATAGTTTTGTTTACAATCTGTACTGTACGGATAATTTTAACGTAGAGTGCAATAATAATAAATATTGGCGACACATATTACTTTTTTATTTTCATAAAGAAAAGAAAGCGGCTGAGGCTCAAGACAAAAAGATATGCGAATTTCTGGTTGAAATTCTGAAGTTAATGATGACAAAATAAAAGCTATAATTAAATGAAGTTATCATATAACTATGTGAGAGATCTCAAAAAGGTTAAATATATAGGCAAAGAAGCTTGATACTTGGGTTCTGCATGAACTAGAAAACGTTCATTTTACACAAGATCATAATCCAAGCGTAATGAACTAGCGCAAACCATACCGAAAGTTTTATTCCACCAACAAAATGTTATGCTATAAATTGTTTGGTGAGTTACAAAGATGTTGTGAATTTTGAGTTACTTTCAAGAAATCAAAAGCTTAAATCAAATGTTTACTGCTAACAACTTATGAAATTGAAGAAAACAATCAAATTGATTCCTTTACAAATCTAAAATGAATCGTGTTCTACCACGGCAATACAAGGCCTTATACATCTTTATCAACACGTACGAAATTATTAGAGTTTGATTGGGAAGTGATGTTGCATACTCCATATACATTATGAACTTTATACCATAGGATATTTATTTCGAAATTTATAAAACTTTTTAAATGATAAAAATTTCAATAATAACCATAGTAGTGAAACAAGTTTTATAAGTGTAATATATTGAAAATCTAAGAATAGAGACTCTGTTAAATAACTATAAACTTATTATTATTTTTAATAATCGTTTGACGACTGTTAGTTGTTTTTCATATTGTTACTATAATTATTTCTTTTAAACCTAAAATTCAAAATAATTAAAAATCTTCCACTGAATTTCCGTTTTTAAAGTAAATATAATTTATTACAAAAATGTGGTCTTTAGCTTTTGTTCTTTTTCAGTATCTACCACAATCTCGGTTGATAAAATAGCATCTTAGCCAATATTTTGTGTATTTTGAGGACACTTCAGAGTCAACTCCATATATCTCACTCGCAATGTATACGATCCTAAATAACGTTAGATTAACCTATATTTTGTATATAATACGAACAAAAAACTTAAAGTCAATTGAAACTTACTTTATATCTGTCAATTCTTGAACAAATTGTACTCTTATTAAATAGTTGTTTCATTTTAATACTGATTTTTTTTAAATTAAAATACTGACCAGCACCATTTGTCCAAAATTAGACTTTTGCTCTTGATCAATCGTATTTGGGGCATCAAATAAAAGTGTAACGAAAGATTTCATAAAATCCACTGCAGCTTCTTCAGACTGACTATCTGCAGATAAACTAGAAGCCCAAGACTGAATTGAACCAGATGAACCTAGATAAAATTGTTATTGTGTTTATAAATACTTTGATAAAGTAAAATTACTGTACAAATATGTATGTTCTTTAAATTACCAGATCTATAACAAACTTTTCTGCCATCCATATTTGAATCTATACTAGTACTAGGTCCGTAACCATCTTGATCACTAGTAGACCCACTGCTACATGGCATATCTGAAAATATATTCTGGAGAAATGTCTTCCTACAACGGTATTATTAATTTTCTGTGATATTTCATGTAGAATGCATTGTTCGTATATTATGTAAATGATTATAAACTATATTATTTACTTTATTTGTACTATTAAAATTACTAATTATACTATACATAATTAATTTTTTTACATCTATTAACAGCCGTTTAATACGTAAAAATTGCAAAATAAATATATTAAATACTATTTTTAAAAAAAAAATTGTTTATATTTTATATATACGATAAACTTTACGGGTAGATGAAAGTTAAAGATTATATAATCAAAGAAATGTACATTTTTTAACAATGATTCATATTAATTACATTTAAGAATTGTATAATTCATTTTTATTTTCTATAATAATTTTTAGAGTATTTTTATAAATGAAAATAAATATAAAAATTTCATTTTTTAAAAGGAACACAAAACTGGGAAATTGGAAACTTTTGAAAAACTTTTGAAATTGGGAACATATTTTTGAATATTAATATTTACAATTATAGTACAACATCTTTACAAATTTATTTTATGTGTCGTGATTCATTCGTACAAATTTAGTAAGAACTTACTTTACCAAATTTATACGGAGATTTTATAATGTTGGTAAAAATTCTGTATCAATTTAAATTTAAGCTGCGCTCTTTGACGGTAAAAAAACGATTTTAAACATAGTAAACGCATGTACGCTTCGGATTATTTCACGTAAATTCTGATTATTTTTTTCCAATGGGACGCAGCTTACGTAAAAATTGGTAAAGACTTCTTATCTGTAAAGTAAGAATGTTATACAAATCTGTGAAAAAGTTTTGTATTCCATTTGTAAATGATCTATGTCAAAAATACGTCCAGGTTTAATTGTAATATTAATAAAATACACGATTAAAGTTTAATTGCAAAAGAAATAATTTAATACTAGAGTAGTAGAACATAACTATGGTAAAAAAAGTTATATACATTGTTACGGATACTGAATCATCGCCTTATAAAATTGTACTATAAATTATTTACTTAAAAATGATAAAAAGACATGCAATTTAAAACATTAAAAAATATTAATTTCTTTTATATTTTCCAAATAAATTACTTACAAAACAATAAAATACAACTCGCGAACATTACATTTTGCCAACGCAAGAACATGTCCGTTCTAACGGAAAACTCTCAAATCAGTCAATCCTGGTAAGCTTCTTTTTAGAAGAATGACTCCTCATGAGAAAAAGGAAATGGTACTATAAAAATAACATAAATTCGATTTTTTATATTTACAGTTGTTTGTCACTTATTGCTGCAAATTACAATTCGAGAGTTTTCTTTGTATTAAATGCTAAGACCTAATCATTCGCTTGAATCAATTTATTTCAATTTTATAAAAAGTAGTAGTATGGAAACTATCATTTGTTCGTAAAACCAATTTGTTAATTTAATAAATGAAATCTTTTAACAACCGAACGAAGTCATTTTTATTTGAGAGTTCCTTGTGATCCTGAAATAAAATTGTATAAAATGCTTTTTATAATTTTTGGGTAAAAAATTTATTGTGCAATTTTATAAGATGATTTAGAGACCGTAACAATATATATTAGATACTTTTGCTACTTTTAAATAAAGCTAAAAATTAAATAATGCATTAACTTATAATAGATATAAACTACATATTTACTCTATGTTTATGGTTCATTTTTAGTGCTTTTTGTTGAAAAATATAAATAAATGATGTTAAGGAAAAAACTGTCTTCATTTTTATGATGATATAATTTTCTATACATTTTGAATGAAGAAAATGTTCTGTATGAATAATTAATTATTAATTTTATTAATTAAACTTGATATTTTTTTTATTTTAATTATTTTATTATATATCAACATATACACAGTATCATAAATAAATTACATTTAAGAAATATATGATACCTAATATATAAATAATATGTTTTTGAATTCTGGAGTACAACTAATTTAAATTGGCCTTCAAAATTACTAATTTTCCTAAATTAATGTCATTTCTTTTTCGTATGTTCAAATTACGATCTTTTCACTTCATTAATCATTAAAGTTTACACATATCTTAAATCACAAGAATAATTCAATTTTATATCTTGCCAAAATAAATGATTAATATGTATAAATCAAAGTATTATTTTATTGATATTTGTCTATTGAAAATTATTACAACGACATATGATTGCGTTGCCAAAATGGTAGTTTAGTATGCACACATCTGCATACGCACAACAGTAATCTGATTCATAAATCAAATATTCATTGATATGCGTTAACTTGTATATAATATTTTATATAATATTGTAATACCTAATGAACAAATAAAATAAGGGTTTAATCAAAATTTCATTAATATTTCTTATAAAATATAAAATGTTTTTTAGAAAGTTAATGATTTTCCTTGACCCGTACATAACAAGCGAGATCATGCACTGAAAAATATCAGTTTTTGTTCTAATAGAATATATTCGAATCTAAACTACTATGTAATTATTTTAAATATTCAAATTTGTCAATAATTTATCTTGAAATAAATTTGCAAGTTTATTTTAGCTTGGCTATGCTTAGATATCAACAGTCATAAAAATGTAAAGTTTTTGTTATATACTTAATTTAATGTCCTTATTTAATTTCACTAAATATTTAATCCACTGAAAAATACAGATTATACATATTACGATATGTATATGTTTTTATTGTCTTATATTGATACTCATTAATTGTTGGATCTTCTCAACTATTTAAAAAATTAATTTTATGATATATTTGAAAAATATGAATAAGTATCATCATTGTTCTAGTAATTGCAATAAAAAGTTTTTCTAAATTCAAAATGTCTAAAAAATCATATATCTGTGGAGGATCTTGTAAAATAATTTTGATCAATACATATGTGCATTCAATTAAATTGGGAAAAACCTACTTATTCATTTATTATTATAACGTGCAATAATAATTAGAAATTAAACATTCAGTTGCATTTACAATACAGAACCAAACTACTTTGCTTGAAAGATTAAACTTTATTACAATGAATTTTTTTTTGTAATGTGTATTTATCACAAATAATAATGAAAATATGAAAATCTTTACATATTATCTGATACAAGCACTCATAAATTACAGCACAAATTATACATTATTTACTCGTCAAAAAATACATGCATATAACACGCGAGCAATATACAGAAAATACATGCATCAATAGGCATGTTATGTACATGTGCTATACATACTCCACAATAACGTTATTCAATATATTTATTTAATTGAACATCAAAAGATTGAACTTGTATGCATTTTCTTTTAAGCTCGATTCCCGCCTCAAATTCAATATATAGTAATATGAGTCTGACGTATTTGTGATATATATGCAACATCTGTTTTAAATATATACATTTAATATGCAATACTTTTAAAAATGGAATGCAATTTTAAAAAATTGTTTTGAAGTTTAATGTAAGTACCGAAAGTTTCGTATAGTACTTGCTTGTCACATATGTTGCACGTGTAAAAAATCCTTATTGCAAATTTATAAAAATAAAAATTAAATCATATAGACGAGATTACTTTTTCTATTTTGCATACATACACACATTTAACACGGTATAGTAGCAATATGTTAAAAATAAAGACATTTCTTACGTATTCTAACTAGTTCTATTTTATAACATATTTATGACAGTAATAGGGTCTTTTTAGTTATTATGGAAACAGTATAATATAAATATAATACAGCTGAATTTTTAAAATATAACTGTAGTAAAAATAAATGTACATTTACTATCTAAATATTTATTATGAGAATAAAATTAAATTCCTACAATATAAATGAATAATAAATAAATATGAAAATACATATTTTTTATACATATTCGTGTTAGTACTTCGACTGTTTATTTAAATTAAATTTATTAAATTAAATTTAAGGTGAAACATAATTACTTTAATTTTTAAATAAAATATTTTTAAGTAAACAGTCATCAATCTGATTATTTTCTTCAAGAAAGAATTTGTTTATCAAAGTGATTCTGTTTCCTTTACCATTATGTTCCTTTATTAAAGAAGTATAATAAAATTTTTTTTTCAGAAATTCCATGATAAACGTATCAATTTAAATAATTATATACAAAAAATTATATAACAAAACACAATATTATAAATAAAATTATAACCTTTAATTGTGAAATATACAAGTATCAGGTTAAAATTAGTAGACCATTAATATGCTACCATAAATGTATCTTAAAAATGAGTCTTATTCGAACTCTATAATGAAAAACAATAATTATTGAAAGAAAAAACATAATGTATAATTTTAGATAATATTCGTATTGCAATAAAATGGGTAGAGGGATTCGTATATTTCGATATATAGGAAGTTTTGACAAATAAATAATATGCAACATTTTATGTAGATTTTTAAATATACAAATTATTGTATCAAGAAATTATTTATTTTAATTTTTATAAAGTTATGTTAATCTTAAATAACATATGAAAATCCATTGTTAACCAAGACATGGATTGAATATTCGAAAATAATTAATGTATTTTATTTTATTACTACCATATTAATTATCATAACAGTTCATATGTAGTGTTGTTCTGGCAGAATATTTCGGTACCACTTACGGACCAATGCTTTTCGCATGCTATCTCCAGTGAGTGAAGATAATATAATTTTAAATTAAAATAAAAAAAAAGAAACTTAAGTTAAAATATTTTTCTCATTCATGTAATTAATATTTTTATTATTAAACAAAATGTTTACATAACTGTCAAAAAATTATAAAACGAATTTTGATAATAGCAATTTAAAGAAAAATTGAGAACTCTATTTTCCATGTAAATCAGTTTTACAAAAAACGTTTCATTTGCATTGTTATTTTTTTGTACTTAAATTATTAATAATGAGCTTTTCATCTTAGAAATTGTAACAATATAAGTTTAGTTTTATGTTATAAACGTGTTATTTATAACTTCAGTTAATTAGTACGAAAATTATTTTATATTTAAGGTGCTTTCAATTATTATATTTAATTATTATTTTCGTTATGATTGTTTTTATTTTTTGTAATTAAATAGATTAATGAATTTATTAGAAATAAAATTTTATGATGATACATGTTTAAAAAAATGGAGTTACTTATTTATATTCAAGATATTTATTTAAGTGTCTTGAAATTGTATTACAATTTGTCTACAAACGGACGCTAAATTTAAAAACAAGAAATTTATTTTACATTAGCAGCGTTTTAAAAATTTGTTTGTTTAATATTGGAGAATTTTGTCTTTGTCATCATCTAACTCCCAATTAAAAATTCATATTGTGTTTTACAAGACTGATAATTCAATATAACCAGTTACGTTTCCTTAAATATATTCATTTTTCGTGTGTATATATATTATACTAAAAGCTATGCTTATAAATAATATTTACATTAATTACTGTGTTTACAAGTATTTCTATAATAAAATAAGAAGTAAAACTTATATATATATGCTAATTAAATGTTCTAAATATTGGTCGCATTAATTTATTTCAGAAAATTAATTTATATTTTTTTAAAAATAAAAGCATTCAATATGTATATACATTATATTGTAACTAAATTATAATTGCAAAACATCTAAAAATTGATTACTAGATTTTACTGAGAAATCTAAGTAATGAAAACTTTAAATTAAATAATACAATTTCTAAATTAATAACGATTAATATGATCAATTTAGTCTCAGTCTTGTATATATTAATTATAAATTACTACTGCGTTTTAGTGACATAAACAAAATAATAGCAATCTATAAAATTATTAATATAATTTAAATGTATAGTTTAGCCTATAAAAGAATTATAATAAGTAATAATACTGAATAAAATCATTAAAAATATTTATATTATCATAAAATTCTAATATTCAAGAAAATTAAAGTAATTACTCATACTAATATTTCAACTTTTATCCGAAAAAGAATGTATAATCTTTTGTATTAACCCTTTCGCTCCGACGGGCGTATATATACGCCCTCGAAGAATGACCATTCATGTACGAAGAGCGTATATATACGCTCTGGAAAAGTGGATGCGCGGGTACGGAGAGCGTATATATACGTTC
>JABFOX010003365.1:0-10402 GCA_022817665.1 Axea sp. ZL-2020
AAATGAGATATTCAAATCGGCGTTTGTAAATCGAGCATTTGCAAGCTGACCCACATTGCGGTGCATAAAAAATTTTGGTTTCATTTCACAGGCCGCTGAGGTTTTAAGTGTAACCCCGACGTGACCTTTGCGAGTCGCGCGAGAAAAGCGATTACTAGCTGTAACTTTAATTCCCGTTTTCTGGCGTCGCGTTGCAAACTGGTATTTATTTATCGCCGGGTTAATTAATCGTTACTTTCCACTGGCCCATAAAAAGATTCTCCGGTCTTTTTTTGAAGTTCAACGAGAAGCTGTCTGCAAGTGGCTTTTAATTCAACATAAAAGGATTATTAGAAAACGTACATTCACGGCTTTAAGATGAATGAGAGATATAATTTATGCATGACAAATGTATGCCAAAGTATTACTTTTATTATTGAAACAATATGTAAGATGGAAATTGTAAAAATGCTAGCGGTTGCTAACGTTGCACTTTAATGATTTGAAACTGGTAACGTTTCGAGTAATGCGTCTAAAATTTGTATATAAAATATTTGACTATTTTTTTTATGTATTTTTTTAATGTTGCATTTTTTTGTAATTTTATAGTTGGCATCTGTAAATGTAATTCAACTATTTATAATTATTTCCAATTTAATTAAATATATTTCTGGCCAAGGAATTAACCATGGGTCTTATTTATTAAAAACAATTTTCAGTTTCCTTTAATCATTATCAACCCGTTATTAGATTGTTGATGATGACACTTCGACCGTTTCGCACAGTCCCTATCAGGATATTTTACTTTTAGTAAACAAGACCCATGGTTGGTTCCTAATGGCCAGACTTATATTTAATTAAATTGGAAATAATAATGAAACTTATTGAACGATGTAAAATTATAACAGTTATAATTCTATTTTGTATTAATGCGAAAATTTGTCCATTAATACTGTGAAACAAATTCAAGTATTTATCCTTTAACTGTCATAAAATTAATTTCAAAGGAATTTTCAGTTTACTTTCATGCAGCGAATTTAGTACACAGCATTGAATGAAATTATTAATCTTTTTAGTGTGCATTTTTATATTTTAATATAAACCTGTGGATTGAAATATTTCTTTTAATATTAAAAATATGAGGCAACGTTAATTATAGCCCATAAGTTTGTTTAGTACTTGGTACCATGATTTTGTTGTTTAATTATTTTTATTAATCAAAGAGTCGTTATAATATTCAGTTACAATTTATTTTTATCTTGTGACATTACAACTAGTATTTTTAGTGCGATAGCTTTATTACTATAAAATTTAGAAATCTTATCAAACTTGTAATATTCATATTTGTTTTATAACTTTATTTGAGAAACTCTTTTAGTACAAACTGAGTATTTATTCTTAAACATAGATATAACTTTATTTAATGAATAAATGAATAATTTAAATCAATCAGCCGATGTAAATGGATAAATAAATAAATACACAATTAGATAAATAAATAAATAAATAAATAAATAAATAAATAAATAAATAAATATGAAAGAAAACTATTGAGTTATTGGTTATATTAATATCAAAATAATTTTGCATTAAAAAACTTATAATGAGTTAAACTATAATATATTTATAAGCATAAAATTACAAAATTATAGTTAAAATTAAATATTATATAAATACGATATAAAACTAGCTTAATTAATTGTAACAATTACACAGTACAATAACTTCATTACAACGGTTTTAAAAACAATTGAATTTACTATTAAATTTTTTTCTTAAAAATAA
The DNA here is from genome assembly GCA_022817665.1 of Axea sp. ZL-2020. NCBI lineage: Eukaryota > Metazoa > Arthropoda > Insecta > Hymenoptera > Scelionidae > Axea > Axea sp. ZL-2020. The sequence continues at coordinate 1,765 of JABFOX010003365.1, forward strand.
ACCATCACTTTTTGGTATTGCAAATATAATCCAATTCAATTTCCGACATGGAAACAATTTACGCATGAATAATTGCAACGTTTACCATCCCGACCTATGACCGTAACTTTTGTGTTATTGAAATTAATTTCTTACGCTGTGCGAGAAATTTGAAAATAAATCATTAAAAAAATGCACCGCAGAGATTTAAACTCAACATCTTTTACTTCAACTTCGTTGGGTTGCAGCAGTTAACCCACACGGCTATGTTACTCGCTTGATATTATTATGTTCAATGCACGCTTCGATCGTTTTTTAATTATTTTCACGCACGGTGCGTATTTACAACCTAACAATAAAACATTGACTTTGAAAAAATGTAACGAAAAATATAATGATCAACAAGTTTTTATCCAATTTAACCAAATTTGCAATGTGTTTAATACCAATACGGTAACAAAAATGAACCATAAATCAAGATTATTTTAAGCGCTTGAAACTGTAACTTTAAAGAAGTCGAATAAGATAAAAGTAATAGCGATTGCATTTTGTTTCATTTATCTTCTTTTAGACGAATCGATGGAATTAGGAAGAAAAAACTAGGACGATTGACGTCGCTCAATTAGTCGCGTGAAAGGCACTGGGAATCTGCGCAATTAATGGGAAGGCCACGTTATATCCACGATTTTGCGCGAGTAATTTCATGGAATGTTCGTTCGTTTCGCCCATAAGATCGAACGTACAAGAGAGCAAACGAAATATGAGTAAAAGAGAACGAGAGAGGGTCGCCGTTCTGGCTTTGTGACGTGTTATATTCAAATTTAAAAGGAAACCGCGCCTTTGTATCGATGAATAGAAGCCTCTCGTTGGCTACACTCTGCGATTTCGTAACGAGTTTATTTCACCTTTCTGTACACAAGTATAAAAAATAATTATTATCGTGATAAATAATATCGAGCTTCGTGTGTTCGGTATCGAAGATTGATTAAAATGGAAGACGAATATACTTTCCAACTTAATTTTCACAGTGCTTTCAAACTCTGTCTACAATTCGTCAACATCGTAACTGAAACGTGAAATTCGATTGAAATAAAATGACAGATCTTCTTGTCACGTTTAATCGTCATTAGTTGAACATTGTTCCGAACTTGTTTCACGTTTATATATAGCATTAATAAATATTTAGCATAAATAATATCGAATCAACAGCCGTATTGTAAATAAACGTTTAATTAACATTTATTTAACGTTCCTATTCTTTTTCGATCAATGCTGAATTCATGTCCATTAAAAGTAAATATACTGGATATTTACAAATAATATGTAGAAACAATGATATATATTTTTAATACAGATTTTGTGATTCTATTTTTCAACCGTTTCTAACTTTCTTTTTAGTTCTGATTTTAATTCTACTTTAATTGTCATCTTTAACAACAGTTTGAAACACATATTTTGACAAATCATTCAAATAAACATTATTAATAACAACTTTTTTACCAACTTTCTCCAATTTTGTTGCATTTTTAATAACTTCTCGACGTTATTAACCACTTTCTCGTGCCGTATTTTTGATATCATCATTATCATCATCATCATCATCATCAAATTTATTGAAATAAAATTTACATTAAATTAATGTTCAATATTTATACTACTTTCATTTATACTACTTTTGTTGTTCCAGCAATACATATTGATTATCATTTTTCTACACTTTTATTACAACTCGCGTTATAATTTTCAATACCAATTTTATCTTTATACTTCTTTTTACAGTTTCATCCCGTGAAATTAATTTTACAAGTAGACGCAATACTACGTTTTTTTTCGTTCAACACGCAGAACAAATTCCATGTAAAAATGATCAAGTCAAAACGCGACAGAAGGACAGAGCCGAAATCGTCGAAAAAATGCCAAACAGTTTCGTAGCCGTTCCTAAACCGTCTGTTAAAGTAAGTTGAAAACGCGAAAAAAAATTGTCGGACCATGCGGTGTCATTTTACTTTTATTCTTCAATTACTCTACAGTTGGTTGGTCTTCGTTCAACATTTCAAAATGTATATTGCAATTTTTCTCTGACCGTATATAATTCAGTTCCATTGATATAATATAATTCAGTTCCATTGATAGAATATAATTCAGTTATTCCTATAAAACCAGACCGATCGACCTTTAATCCACTTTAACGATTCGCATAAACATTTTATTTTCAAAGTCGAGCAATTTTCGCGATTACGATAATTCAATAAACCGAAACCACGTTCGATGCAGCTCGCTTGTAAATTTACATTTGTGGTCGCGGCATAAATCAAACTTCACGGTCCGCGTGTATGCCTCGTCGATTCACGAAATCGCGCGCCTAAGCCGAGCATTAACGTTTAGTGAATCGAATCGATGAATGTAAGGAGCGACGATGCTTCGCGGTGACGAGTGAATTTTCGAATCGTCGATTGTGAGATTGCGAGATCGCGTGCAGCTGGGCATTACTACCACCCGAGCTCTTTCGAGCCTTTATAGGTCAAGTTCCGTGCATTACTGAAATGGGCGGCGCAGCCTAGGCCTAGACCTTACCCGAGATTACTCGCGTCGAATCAAGATATGTCGAAGGATTTCTAATGATACCCTGCTGACTTCATCGCAAGGTTTTTTTTTTTTTGCTTTTTATCGAATTGAAATCTTCTGATTTAATAAAAACAAATAAAAAAACAAAAACAAAGAAAAACAACAATAGCAAAAAATAATGAAAAACAAAATTGGCTATCAATTTTTTGTCAATAAATTATTTGATTGATTGAATGAGTTTATTACGTTCTTTACGAAAGAGTTCGAAATTATGATTAAGACTGTATCGTTAATAATTCATTAGAATAATCAGTTTAATGATCAAATAATTGGAAGTATGATTTAGACAGAACGGCTTAATATACAGTGTAACGAGGCAGTGGTTGGCTTTTGTCTCGGTGCTGCGCCATTCAATTAATTTTGTGATTGCTCGAAAAACGAATGTCTGCGGTTTTCAACGAGAATCCTCGATAAAATAATATTTCTGACATAAATAAATAATTCAGCGACTCTTACAAATAAATTGCACGTTTGTTTAACTAAATTACATTTGATTTCGATCGAATGAAATTCGGACAATGAGGTTCTTGTTTTATTCAATGATATTCGTTGTTATCTATATTTATCTCCTTCTATTATTAATAAGTAATGACAGATTTGATAAACGTATTAGACTGACATGGCAAAAAATGGTACCAGAATGTTGGTATCCAAACAAAACTTGAAGTTTTGTCATTTTTAAAGATGCAAATCAAAAGAAAAAATTTTCTTTTGAGTATGATTTTGTGGTACCCATGATCAATATTATTTTGAGAATTTGAGTTACACGTAGAATTTCGTTACTTCTATTTTTAGTTCATATATTGATTTTAATTTTAGTATTAAATATATACACCATAAGATTATAGTAGCTTCAAGTAAAAATACGGAGTTTTGTAGGATTTAATTTTGTAGTACCAAGGAGGCCTGTTAATTTGAAACTTTGAAATATTACATTTAAGATCAGGTTACTGTTCTGATCTATCCACAGATTGGTTAGATTTAGCAATAAGGTGTCACGCGCGCAAAAGGTAACTATGATAATTTTGTTTTAAAAATATGAATTTTGTAGGATTTAGTTTTGTGGTACATGATTATGTGTCGATTATCAGCAGAAATGTCTAGACGCAAAGTTATGACACCGGAGAGTTTTTTCATCAAATTAATTATTTTATCGTAGCATAAAACCATTACTTTAGAGGTACTGATTTATGGTATTAATTTTACTAACATAATATGAAAATCTCAGCTGTTAAAATTAATTGCTGTTAATAAAAAAATGTGTACAATTTTTAAAAACTATTCAGTAAGTCTCGAAATATACGTAGAATATTAAAAGTTTGTGGTACTGAGATTATTATTTTAAAATTCAATTATGAAACATTCATATTATACGTAAATGTTAAATTAGCGGCACATTTAAACATTTGTATTCTGGCAATCGTTACGATGCTTATTGGACTCCGCTGTATTTTAGAACACACAGATAATTTGATAAAAAAATATGCAAGTAAAATGTGTTTTTTCTTTCTCTTTTTATAATAGTTTTCTTATAAAAATACGTATTTAACGAGTGTTTGTATTTGACTACTTTTGCTTCAGTTAAATCTCACCTTATTCTATATTTTTACATGTTATATTACAATTATAAAATAATGATTTTTTAACATATACTCGAGAAGTGCAGATTAATCCCTAAGCTTCGCTCCTAGAATCGTACTCGTACACTGAAGAACGAAATTTGTCGAATTTCAACAAGTGCGACAGTCGTACGAGTGAAATTCGACAACTGTCCCTTGTCGTATACAAAGTTTGTTGTAAAAAATACGAGAAAGAGCATACTTTTTTTTAAACAAGATAAGAAAATGGCCTACTTACTTTTCATCCCTACATACTTTTATCCTTCCAACCTTCCTTGCTTAGAATCAAGTTTCTTTTCTTTTATTCTTTAAAGTTTCTTGTTTTTATTACTTTTGACTATTTTATTTTATAATATATTTAAAGCAAGATTCTGGTTTCATAATACTTTCTGGGCCGAGTACGTTGAAAGTGAAAATAAAAATGTTTTGCAAATAAAAATGGTTACTTTCTTTATTAAAAGAAATTTACTCTTTTTCCGAGCATTTAATTTGAGTCAAGACGATTCTTCGATGTGTGAATAGCATCGTGAAATAAGATTTGCATAGAATACATTTTTTGTGCATATTTATATTTTGCATAAAAATGGTAAATTTTTACAAAAATAATTTCCGTTTGTATGGCATATTTATGGCCCGTATGTAAATTTTCACGTGTATAATTTCAATTATTTATTCATAATTTTTTGTTTATTCTAATTTTTCTTTCTAATGAATAAAATGAAAAGAAACAAACCGTGTAAAAACAGTTTATCGTGCTTTTAATTTCAAATTTAATTTAGCTTTTCATCTTCAAGTAGAATAATGACTTTTGTTTTCAGGGAAGAATTATTTCTGCTTCAAAATAGTATCTCTACATTTTTTTACTTCAGTATTCATTGGCGGCAAAAATATAAATTTTAGAAGCGTGACTCAAGGATTACCATTGATTTTTCTTACACAAGAACTACGACCATAATAGCATTAATGTTGTCTGATGCTTCAGGTTCATAATTTTGTCGAAGCCGATTTTAAAAGCCTTCGAGTTTTTAACACCCCTAAATTACGCGTGCCATTAATTTACAAAGTCATTTCAATTATTGTTTACGGTATCAGAATCCGCGTGAAATTAATCGAACCATTAAATTTGACTTGATTGATCACAAAATCGCGTATCAATGTAATTTTCGAAATAAAATTAATAGCTTAATAAAATGCATTTTAATTACCTTTGTGAAACCTATTTTCAGGAATGTCTTTTTTGCTTTGCACGAAACTTGCGAAATTGCATCAAGCTGCAACCAGCGCGGGCAAAAAGTTTGCCAACAATATTTACATATAATAAATAATCTAGATGCAACTTTGACGTTTGCGAACCGAATCTTGAAATTTCAAGCTTGTGGTAAAAGCGCAATTTAGAACTTTCCACGTATGTATTGCAAAAGATTAATTTGGTGATCATTTAACTCGAATGAATGTTATGGATGAAATTTGAATGAAGAAAAGTTTGGATAAGACATAAATTGAATAAATATTTTGATTTTGCCATTTACGCTGAATTTCAAATTATAATATCTAGTTACAAAAAAAATAAAGAAATAAGTTGAAATATTAAACATTTTTCCTGATTAACGACGGAAGGTCGTTATTAATAAATAATTAAGGATGACTGGTCGAATACAAAATTATAATTTGTTAACAATATCTGCTATGCGCGAAGTAATTTTGTAATAATTATTGATTGATTAATTACACATTTTATATTGCATTTAAGTGTGTTATTGCACACATTTTTATTAACTTTTTCAGATTACCTTTTGACTGGATAAAATGTGCTATACTTTACATTTAAAAATATTCAAATTATTTTAATATTTACTACGACACTTTGCATTAGAAATATTACATAATTCGCAAAGCACAAGACTATTTTTTATCTAGTGAACAGTGGACGTATTTAAATTTTGATAAAGTTGAATTAAATCAATGTATTAATATCATTATAATAATTTCGTAATTAAATTTATAAAATTAATTTTTAAAAAAGGAAAAATTTATTCTCAGATACAAAGTATTTTTGAAGGCAATATATTTCATCAATTTTTCTGAATAATAAGATTTTTACTTTGTAAAAAGGTGCTGCTCTTTTTGCATGATATTTAATATTATAATCATTTTATCTCACCAAACGTGAAGATTTTCAATTCTACTACTGAAACTGTTTCATTTGCCCATGATGCGCGAACAAACTTACTAGAAATCGATATATTCTGAATAAACTGTTTTGACAGTTAATCAAAACTATTTAATGAATGATAATATATCGATAAAAATTTAAGGTAATGGAACTACGAGTAATCCATAGTGATCGATCAGTTATAAATCATTAATAATTGTACATTACTGAATAACAATTAGGCATTAAATACCAATGTAACTAAAATCATCAATTTTCTGCATTTTATACATCATAATTATACTAAATACAAATAACAACATTTTAACAATATAGAATCATTAAAAACTACGCATTTTTGACAAAATTCTAAGAACAAAATTCTGATACAATGTTCGTTTGATGCACGCACTAAAATTTTAGAATATTTTTTAACTTCGGCGACAAACCAAATTTTATGAATAAAATTAATTACAAATTATTACCCGCTGATAAAACTGAATTCAACAATTGAGCATTGCATTAAGTTGCCAATTAAATAATAAAATAAATTTTGATGAAGAAAAATTATTGGTAATTAATCCACAACGATACCGTTCAGTTGACAGATTATCGATGACAGTTTATTAGTGAGATTTAATTTAGATGAATCATACATACACTGGTTGTTGCAATTAACCAACCTCTCTAAAGTTAAACAATTGATAAATCCTTCACTTATACAATTAATGTACACGCATTTCATTCAAATCTTTCATTTGACATGGTGTTTAGTATTTTGATGTCATGCAATTTAATTTAAGTATTGATATCTTTTTGTACAATATTGTGTAATTTTAATTAATAATACTGAATGAAAAATAATTTATAAATTATCATTCACCAGTGCAATCTTATTCGAATTATTTGACATTACGATTAATGATTATAAACTTTTATTATTGCTGATAGTCAGGGAAAAAAAAGTACTTTTGATCAGAATACTTAAAAATTTACTTGGCATGGATAAACCGCTTACTTAATATTGGAACAGAGAAATGGCTTCTAAAAGACTTTTAATACAGCCAGTGTAAAATTACATTCTCTGTGTAAAAATACACTTTGCAAGTAAATTACACTTTGTCACAGTGCATTTGAGCAAAAAATTTAACTGCGCTAGGCTAACTTTTAACCGGAGCAGTTAAAACTGATTCTGAATCGGTTGAAAAAAAAACTTTTATTTGCACTCTACAAAAAATCATTTTTCAGATGCAACCATAATCTCGTGATTCCTCGTGATCCATCCGACTCAGTGGATTAAAATAATAAATTTATAAAAATATCCGCGTAGCTGTGCACTCACAAAATTGTTTTTTGACAAAAAAGAAAAATAGTTTTGCATTAAAAAATGTTGTTTCGTTATAAAAAAAAATACTTATATTTTAACCAAAATCCTCTTATAGACCGAGCTTTTAGAAATTTCCCTCAGCATGAAGATAAGTTTGTGGTCGACAAAAATTGTTTAAAATAAATTTAATATTACATTAATGCGGTATTGCTGTATTATTAAAAAATATATATCATATTGTGCATTAATTATTACGATTTCTCAGTGATATTCCACCTTTACTATATACATAATCATTTTTTAACTACATGGATTGAGCATGACTCTAAAGACGACTAAAAAAAAAACGAATATTATTTTTTGAATCATTGTTTAAAATATGAATTCAAGTTTAATCGCAACAGAATCGTCTTCGTATCAGACTCGTAATATTAATTTAGTCATTAAATTCCCTCGCAATGACACAGGTGTGTAAGATGTGTCAAGGCATAATCAATGATTACCGCGTCTCAAGGAGCTGGAAATGGTCGTAGCTTATGAAAGATAAGTCACATGAAAAAAATGACGGCAAAAACGTATGGAGATGCCACATTTGCAACGCGAACAAAGACAGCGTGACAGATGACAATTATCATTAATGATAGGTGCTAAATAGATCGTTTTGTATTACATATAAAATCAAGTTTGTCCGTCTTGAATTACTCATACTGCAAATTGATATCTGGTATGCAGCAATAAAAAATTTTAAGCGCGTTAGTTACTCGTGAAGTTCCAGTGTCATTTTTACACAATGGTATTTTACGGTGTATTATGTTACCAGTTCATGGTACCATTTCTAAATTGCTATCTATTGCGACGTTGCGCATCATTGGTGCTTAAAATACGAACCAGATGTTTGGCACGAAAACGATAAATTACCACAACCACGGCTGGCCC
>JABFOX010003366.1:0-10404 GCA_022817665.1 Axea sp. ZL-2020
AACGACGCGACGATTCCTCTTACGGTTGGGGATTGTGGAAATGTCAGCTCCATTGAAATGAATCGAACGAGTCGTTACGAGGAGGATGATTCACGCCTCCGATCTGGAAGTAAGCGGCTTCGAACTCTCGCTCGATATTTTATAAACAAAGACAAGCAGCGTCGCAATAACGCTGCTCGTATCGCGCCAAGAGATCAGATCTATGATTCGAAGTCGATGTTGTCATGCGAAAGCCTCGTGAAGAAGCTCGCTTATCTCGAAATTTGACGATCCGCCTGTGACGGCGAAAGCCGCTGAGAAACGAGGAGAGGCGCAACGCACGCGCGCAACTTCCACCGAATAGTTCGCCTCTCTTCTGTTTTCCCCCGGCTCCACGGTGCACGTGGAGCCTCGCACGCTGGATCTCAACGGGTGCGAAACTCAAGCGTATTTTTAATGGCGCAACAAACCATTAAAACCCGCAATATAAACGGCGCGTTTACAACGAATCGTTAGACGCTGATTTTGGAATTCAAATCAGCTTATCCGCGACGTTATATTTTGTTGTGTCACGATGAAAAATCCCGGATCACCATTCATTTGAATTCCGCGTCTCAAAACTTCACTATCGCTGTTCGTCTTGTATCCCTTTTATTTAAATTCGCTTATCACCAGAGCCTTTTTTTTATGCTTTCTTCCTCGTATTTAATGTACAGTGGCTCGAGCGAATCTCTCGCGAATTCAGCATATTTGTGTGTGAAATTCTTTGGTCTTCCCAGGAATGCGACAATGCCCTGTTTCTTCGTACGGCTGATCGCGAGCCTGGGGTGAAACCGGCGACTCGAATCGCGCGTTTGTTTGCGTGACGCACTTGTGCATCAAAGTGTAATCCGACGCACGAATGATGCCGAGCTTTCACAATTGCATTTGATAAACGAAGACGCAAGTTTTTGCTTCCCAGTCATAAACATTAGATAAATATTAATGAGCGATGCTTCCGTGTAATTGTACCGGTTCTGAACGATTTAATAACGATGTGAAGTTTTCATAGGCAAAAACAATTCACTTTGCGATCAAGAACTGCATCGTTAAAAGAAGAAGAAAAATTGAATACCGACGCGAATTTGAAACGGTGAGAAAATTCCGAGCTGAAACGGATCAGCCGCGTGACGAATGAAACGCTCCCGAGTCGCGCAAGAGCACGAATAAAAACGGTTTCGATGTTTCTCGCGGTTTTACAACCACTCGTGTTTCGATTGGATAGAAAATGGAGAAACGTGGATCGAATGGTGCGTTATCAGACGCGTTATCCACGCGCAATCATTTCCACATTTCCCTCGCAGTTCCATTTACGCACGGTTCTTGCGCGCACGACTCCGTTCGGAGCACATTTCAATGAATATTCATTCTAATTAAAATTAATAACTGCACACGGGCGAAGCATTAAGAATACTCGTGCGTAAAAGAATCCAAAAATACGCGCCTGAATAATTGTGCGAAATAAATTAACCCGCGTCGCATTATTTATACTTTTATGAATCGAGTAACGCAGCATCATTTCGAGCAACCACGAGACGCGTTTTGAATTATGATTTCACATTCGCCTCGGGAAATTCAAATTCTTGAATAAATCCATTTTATAATTCAGCGGGAAAAATATATCTCGATGGTAAAACTATTGGATTCTTGCACCGTCATCCCGTTGATCCGCGCGATTGAATTACAAAAGCTGACAGCTCGCAGAGGAGGAAATGGCCAAAAGAGAGGCTGCTTTTTATAGCGCCAACGTCCGAACTGCAGTACCATTAATTGCGTTATTAATAAGCAGTGTAGCGATTTTTCAAACTCAAAAGTAGAATCGAGTTTAAAAGCATTTTGCGAGATAATTACCACGTCGTTTGAGCGATTGAAAATTGCACTGCTCGAGCTATTATTTTTGCAAAATATTAACGGCCCTGATAGACCAGTGGTGCTTTTTTGTACGTTCGTTCGTTCGTTCGTTTTTTAATTCCGTTTGGAAAAAACCAGCGGAATTTAATCAACTACATTTACACGGCTCCGCGATGAATCAGAATTGTTTCGAATTGAATTTCAATCAAGGTGTCACACTGTTATTGGTACAAATCCCATCAGATTTTTCTCGGCTAATAACATTGAATAAAAGAGTAGCAAAAAGTGAAAACAAAGCGTAAAAAGCGAGGACTGAAAATTGAAACATTGACATTGCCTGGCAGAGGCGTTGTCAATATTACGTCACAAGGTCTTCGACTCGTGGTACGAACAGTATAAAAAAGTGTTGAATTCCTCTGTTCGAAAGAACAAACAAAAAAAAAAAAAAGGGTTTCTCTACACTGCGGTGCGGCACCGACCTTGTGTTTTATTGGTGTTTGTTTATCCGCGCCAAACGGGAGATTAGACAAAAGCTCGGGAAGCCTTATCATTATTGCCAAGAATCTTTGCACATCATCCGTGGGAATGAAGTGCGCGGTGTAAAAATGTGCACCATCTTAATCACGAGAAGCAAAGCACTATTGGTCTCCCTTGGAATTGCGTTTTGCTTTCCATTGATTATTCATTTTATATGTATAAATCTGCACACTATTTTTTTGTAAATTCTTAAACGCAGATGGTATACATATGTATAAAAAAAAAGGGGATAATATGATAAACCAAGTCTCCTGAGTGTATTTAAAACACATTAATTTATATTATCATAATTGTTTAAAAATAACCTTTGATTAATAACCGAAGAATACATTATTGCGATATAAATTATGTCAACAACATTGACGTACGATCAATTAACCGTGCTCAAAAACAAAATAATTCTTTTCAGGCCGCAGTGTTGTACAAACATTAAATAAATAAAGAAGAGCAAAATAAATGTTTCCCGATAATCGATACTTCGTGTAACGAACATTTTTCGTTTAAAAATCTTACAGAAATAAAACGCGACAAAAGTAAAAGTATGAGTAGCACTTTTTGAACTACTTTTTTTTTTGTTATAAATATTGAACATCTCGAAGAAATAGTTGTCATCAAATGTTAAACCAACGAGTTAAAGGCTTACAAATTACGAGTTATAACAAATCAGCGCCATTATTAAATAATATACCAAAGTAATGGTAATCGTATATAATTTTTAACAAATCATGCATAATGCGTGAATTTCAACAAATCGGTGCATAAAAACCAAACGCATTTATTTTGAATTTCAAATGGAATATTAATAATTGAATCTGCAATGTCACATTATCGTTCAAACAAAAGCAAATGGAATATTTTAATGCGTGGCGACGTCACGGCGTCAGGATAATTTATTCGATTACACTTTTACGCGAGCCGAGTTTCCCGTGATATAATGCATAATAAAACCAACGGAGTGATTTCCAGATGACCCTTGAGTGATAAGCGAAACGGAAACAAAGGATGCTGCGCGACGTTCATTCATTTCGACCTGTGTGCCGCGCTTGTGTGCATTTTATAAGCGCGGGTACAAGTCGTGGCTGAAATACACATTCATCATTTTCCACGGCGACTCTTGTTGCGTTACACAAGTTTTCATTCGTTTCAAAAAATCGTGCGTTTTCATTCGAGCGAATACCCACAAATGCGTTTAGTCCGCTTTGCAAGCGGCAAAAGTAATGCCATTATTCGCGACACAGACCATTTGATACTACACCAATTTGCAATCGGTGGTTTCAGATTACATTTCCCTCTGCGGTATCACCCAAACGGAATAACAATCGATGACTATCCGTCAAAGAATGGCTTCCGTCAATAAGATAATCGAGCCCATCTAGAAACGCAAACTGCGTTGTGCCAAACGGCACAACTATGTAATTCTATTGCATAATTTGGATGGAAAAGTCGTGTACTATTACGTGACATCGACTCGTTTCAGATTTACGAAAGATAATTTCAGATGAGTTACAGAAGAACACGTAACTGCCTCACGATTTGTACAATCGTCGGTCCGTTGAACAAATCGGTGTACAAAAAATTGAACGATGTTCGCCGTGTATCGAGCGTATTGCTCGTAAAAGATGGATGGAGTTGATCAAAGAGCAAATCGCCGGCAACGGCCAGGCTTCCAATCGCGTCAGCGATATTAGATTTGGACTGCGAGGAGCGAGGCGTGCGTGTGAAAGGGGCCTTAATTTCACTGTATTCCCGTATTCCCATAACGACTTCACCGCGTTAGCAACGCACTGTTACGGACGTGGGATTCCGGTTTCAAAGTGGCACAGTGCTTCGTCGTACCGAAGATCACAAGCTCTTCTTTCATTCCTAGTCAAACGGCTGTTTTGATTATTAACGTGGAATGACAAACCTGCAAAATGTCACACGGGTTAATCACTGCGTGAAATATGAATCACTGATAAACGACGTTTCGAAACGTTTTCCTTGCCAAGTGCAAACGACGTTATCGATGATCTGATGTTGAGATCAATTCGTCGATCCGTCGTGCATCAAATTTACAAATAATGGCAACCCAGTGAACTTGAATGATAAAGAGACATCGCGTTTTTAAACTTGCACCGAGCGGTGCACTTGAGTCTCGATAAACGTTTATCGAAGAGAGTTTGATAATTCATTGTCAGCTGTATAGGAAATGTATTAAAATAATAAACAACCTCGTTGAAAGTGAAGATTCGTTTTTGTGGCCGTTCCAAATATCGACACAATTGAGTGCAAATCTGGAAACATGATCATCACGCTTTCTACATTTTTACGGATAAATATCTTTCGCTCTGAAGTGCTTTAATTCCTTAAATCACTTTGGTGCTTATTGTCAATCGCAGCAAGACGATTCGGTTTCATCTTTTGTGCTGTTGTTTGAATTTTTTCGTGAAATTCAAAATGCGTTGTGTAATTCTATTTGGAGTAATTATGAAATTACATTTACTTCGAGTGAAATGGTATAAGAATTGATATCCATTATAATATATTGCGATAAAAAGTGAACAATTAATTAATCATAACGGATATATTTTGTATAATAATTAACGTAATATTTTATGCAAGAAAGGAATTTTAATTAAAAGCGGTACGTTTAACGTTTGAATATTTTACAGTTTAAAGATAAAATTCCAAAATGTATCCATTAATACTTATGGGTATTTATTTTTTATTTGTATTATGTGTTTATTTATTTTTAATGATGAATGATTTTTTTCTAAAGAATAATGATTCACGTATTTAAAGAGGGAAACAAAAATTGTCACTCCTTCAAAATACAGCACTGACAGTCACACGTACTTGTACGTACGTATGTATGTTAAGCACAACGAAGAAGCAAAGAATCAAGCAATTCACTATACATATATATATATATATATATATATTTTATTGTGCGTGTGCATGCATGCATGCATACATATGTATATAACTCTACACAGTCATAGACAAATCACAATATACGTGGCCTATTCGCACGCCACTTCTATTTCTAAATAGTCCGCATCACTTGGAGTGAAAATTGGGGAAAATAACCAACGACTCCATTCAGGTGTGTAACTCGTACAGCTACATGCGCTCGAAGCACCGAAAAAATTGAAGCCGTGTTCAACAAATATGAATAAACATTAAAAAAAAGGCATGCGATTCGGTCCGTTAAAACAAAATTTCAAGCAATGGAGTAACGTGTTTAAATGTCACCAATTTTCACGAGAAATTAATATTTATCAGTTCCTTATTAGCGAATAAAGAAAGACAGAAAATTATTCTCCACGAAAATTAATGAATCATTTCATCAGTTCGTAAAACCGATGAAATTGGTTATCCTCGAATTAAATAAATGACATGGAAAAATTGGCTGGGATTTCAAACTGCACGATGATGCGTTTGTTGTACGTTTTTTTTTTTTTTGTGAGCAACTTTAAAATATGAAAATAAGAACTAAAAAGCGCCGAGTCAAATCTTGACGAAGGAATGGAGCATTTCAGTTTTGTCGCTTCGGAGAAAAGTCAGTCTGGTGAGAGAAAATTATTATTCAATATTCAACAGCGTTTATCGTTATAAATTAAAAGGAAATGGTAAAACATCAAGGGTGGAGTATTGACGAACCAATTTGAAATCCCTTCATTCGATCGAATTCTCGACGAAAATTTGAATTTGAACGAAAGCGAAGCATTTCGGGGGGAAACTGTGTTTCATTCAAATACGACGAGCGCAAAAAACGTTCAACTGCGCGATGTCAAAGTAATTTAACGAAAATAAACAGCTGGATTTGCAAAGTTGCAAAGTTGCAAAGTAAAACGAGTGTACGAAAGGGTACCGAGCAGGGCGTGTTTGCGAGTGAAAAATGAAGAAAATGTACAAACCTGCTCTCGTTTGTTGCCATGTCTCCGTAATTCATAATGTGTTTTGCACAGCGTCCCAAAATGCGATCGAGCGGCAACGTGAAATTCAACGAGGATGAGCGAACGAACGAGTACGGAGTGAACGAAGCTTACGATTAACAAACGTGCAGCCGAACGATCGAGCACGAACTAGCGCTTACATGTAAAGGTGACTCGGGCGGTAGCGCTCGCGTCACCTTTATACCTCGTAAAGTTATCGAGGCGCAGGGCGTGGGGCTCCGGCAGCCGTAGTGTTCGTTGTACCCAAACAAATGTCAGCCACTTTTTCAAATGTACGCGGTTTTCGAGCAGTCGTGGTTTGATTTTGCTTTTTTTTTTCTTCTGTTTTCGAAATCAAAACAAAGGAATAAAAAGAAGCACCAAAGTCTTATTGCTGTTTCGTATTTAATTTTGCACTTGGATTTATTTGTTCATTTCAACTGAACTGTCGCCTGCATTTTGTGTTTTATCTTGCTTTTAAAAATTGACAAAAATGAAATTGGTTACAAACACGTGTCAGCTGTACGGCCGGACAATGATTATGCGCACATACGAAGTTGCTTGTTCGGTAACTCAAAAAATAACCAAAGCAGTCATTTTTTCAAAATCTGTATATGCGTGAGATTTGACGTTGAGTTTTAAGCAAGAAAATAGTCTTCTGCTTTTGATACATTTGATCCATCTGTACTGAGCAATTTCATAAATAAGATTCTTTGTGTATTTTTATTTACTGTTTGAATAATTGAATCGCTTTAGAAATTTGACACTGTGCTTAGATATTTGAGCGGAGTATGCAGTACTCTTAGAGCGGAAAAGCGCAGTTTTATCGTAAGTAAATGTAATTAAAGTGATTCTGCAACAGTCAAAAAGCGGAATAAGTTAAATTCAATATAAAAAATGCGTATGATTGAAACCTGAGATGTGTAAATAGAAATACTTTCTTTTCCGAATACATTTTGTATTAAACCAAAATATTATCAATTATAACAGCGTACACCTGATTTTGACCCATTATTTATTCAAATATTTTTGGCAATTAATTGAATTCTCATTAATGGGAAATAGTAATAATGCATAATTGTAATAAATTAAACGATCATAGTTGCCGAATAACACGTGTTATTGGTATACGAATAAATTGACAAATTATATGAAATTTCAAATCAGTTTTATAGTTATGTAATGATATTAAAATTATCATTTGTACGTTCAATCGCACTTAAGATTTAACACTTCTATAAGGTGACAAATCGCCGGTTACTATCAACTGTGCAACAAACCTGTTTTGTATATTCAATTAATTATATTTTATTTGATTTTGAATTTGAACAACTTTTTCTTTAAGTTGAGATATTTGCACTTCATAATTATTAAATATAAACCACTTTTATACACACGCATGTTTTTTTTTAAGTTTCAACTTCATTCAATTTGAAAAATATTGACTAAAATCTTGATGCTAAAAACCAGTCAAAATATACCCGTTAGTAATTAATAATCATAATTTCAAGCGTAATTAATTAGATTAATATTGTTAATGTTAATATTATTCGATAATACATCAAACATATATAGACACTGAAATTTTTCTATTTCAGAAAATATATTAAGAATATTTCAGACTTGTTTTTATGCCTCTAAGTTACACATTGTTTCCTTTTCTTTAGTCATCAACATATCTACTTTTAGTTGACTATTAAACTGAAAAAATAATGAATATTATCATATTTGTAACATAATTTTGTTAACAATTCGTTAAAGTATAATAATGCACGAATCGAAATGACAATTTTTGCATTTTTTTTTTTTCGAATATTCGCACAATACAGATAAAACGTTCGATGCGAAATGATCTGTTCTTTATTCGTGATGCATGTGCAATTTTTATCAATATTTTCACATTCAAAAATATAAATTAACAATTCACGCTTATCTTCGAAACGTTCTTTGAACCGATTATTTGAACTGTTGCTCAGTTTTATAAATTTGGAATTCATTTTAGATATGTCGATGTATTTTTATGTATAATGCATTAATATGTAATCGTTTGTACTAAACTATCAAGTGTGCATAGTTTTTCCATTAGCATTTTAGCAGCAGTCGAATTGAACTGCAATATCAGGAAACGAAGATTTAGCATATCAACTGATTTCGTTAATTTTTCAATATTAAATTTACCCTAATGAAATTCAATTTTTGCAAGTGTCTTCTTAAAAAATTGTTCAAATGCAATAACATTCACCGAATTGTGAAAATTCAGCTTTCATTGACAACACTTGCATCAATTAATTTTAATTACAACCGAAAAAAAAATATTTTGTTAAATTATATATTTACTGATATCAGTAATGTTGCTTTTATTGTTACACAAAATGGACATATGTCCGCCTGATACACGTATTTTTTGCGTAAAAAATTGGTTGAAACGATTATGTAAGAAGAAGAAATGCGGTGTTTAATTTTAAGTTTAATAATGTATTTATCAACATTCAACATGCTTAATATTTTTATATAACAAATTAATGGAAACAGCGCAACAGAATTTTACATAACACTTAACGAATTTGTACGTTCTTTCAGTGTGTCGTGGATATACTCACATTTTGATCATGTCTAATTCTATTTATAAACATGATAATTAATTGTTTGATTAATTTTTGTTTATTGAAGCTGCTTATTAGAAACTCGCTAGATTATCTTACTTATGCATGATGAGTCTTAATTGTAGTATGACACAGCAATACTGAATTATAAATTTATTGTGTTTAAGACAATTATTTCCACAGTCTGAACTGTCCATTATTTTTCAGCATGCCACAATGCCATCCTAGGGCTAGCTATCCATCATGTTGTTAAAAATAATGTATTTCCATTATTTTTCTTTCTGAAAATACCATTGGATACAAACAAGACTGGTCAGTAACAGTTCCCAAATTGCTTTATTGCCTCCATACATATTTCCATGCACGAACGCATATCTATATTAGTATTAACGATAGATATACTCTCTGTTGTATTTTGAATTGGAAATACATTTACACAAAACTGAACGAATTTGGAATAGTGATTAGACTTTCAAAATGATAATGAAATAGCGCGCAATATCTCAATAGAACAGTGACTTTTAAACAACATTGATAGTAACGTTACTCGGGAGGTACACGAAAGCAACAAAATTGTGCTGAACAATAAAGAACTTTCAGTCGTATTAAAACTATTGTCCGCTTTAATTCATTTTAAATGAAACAATCTCTTTCGTGCGGATTACAGTGATTTCTAATGAGAGAAATTATGATATTACATGGATATACATTATAAGAAGTGAATTGTTTATCAAATAATATGATAGTAATATTTTTATAAAATCATGAAGAACTGAATTGAAAGGGAATTCTAAGGCAGCGATTTACCGATTTGATTGCAGAACAAAAAGACAAATAGCAACAATCAGTCCTGTTTTTAGTTTTGTTTGATAAAACAGAATTTCTTATTTTATACATTTATGTCCTGAACTCGTCCGTCGCTTTGGCGAAAATTCATTTATGAGCAAGTGTTTCACTCGCTAACGCTAGCAGAACGGTGGTCAGTAATGGAAAACGAGTTGGAACAATGACGACTGACGAGCCGGAAGTGGTTGTTTGCCATTGCACTGGTTACTTTCCATTCGTGGTTTTAGTAACTTTTTATAATTGCGGTATCATTGTTTCGAATTTTATTCTTAGTTGTTGTTAGTTAGTTTTTTTAGTTAAAGCAACGAGAATCAAGAACAGATTTTGACAGCGAAATGAACCACTTCTTGGGAAATTAGACAATTATAATTGAAAATTTTTATTTTAAAATTAACGTGCGTAACATTAACACGTTATTTTAATTTTTATTTTTTATATCATTTTTTTGAGCTTGATTCTTAGTGACATTTTATAGGATTGTGTCAAAGGACATGCTTGTTAACAGCAAGCAAGAAAAAAATAAATTATGATAAAATACATATTTTACAATACAACTGGTGTAGCTATAAGAAAGTATTTAACCATAACTTTTCAGTTAGGCCAAAAGACTGTCGCAATGTAAATATTTGCTT
>JABFOX010003367.1:0-10402 GCA_022817665.1 Axea sp. ZL-2020
ATTGGTTAGTTTTGAGATAATATGTAGTTTTTTCATCTGGAAATACAGATTTTCTTGATTAAGCAAGAGATATGGTTAATTTTATCGAAATTTATTGTAATGATGAAAATAATGTCAGTTTGAAATAAATATAGTAAAATGGTATATGTATTCTAAACATTTATCATGAGTAAAAAAAAGTGTGACTTTAAATATTATCAATATTTTGCATTCTTTAATATATAGATGATAATGATTACTACAGCCTATCACAGTTGCAGACCTTTTCAGATTTCGAAACGTGACAGACAATAATGCATGAAAAATACTGATATGTTCGGAAATTATTAAACATATTAAAAATCTTCGTAAATTTCTGAATGAATGTATAAAATCTAAATACTAAAATTGAACGAAAGTAAAGTAAAAAAGTAAAAAATGACTGAAATAATACAAGATTAACATATAGGAGTGCACAGGAATACAAGTATGTTTCGCTATATAATGAACCTTTGACAATTAAAGATAAGTGAGGATACAGTGTTATATTTTGCAAATTTTTCTTCATAAAAACAAATATACTAGTTTGATTCAAACATAAATGCATATATGTAAATATATCAAGGCAGAAAAATATAAGCAAAAAATAAATAATTTTTATTTACATTTTAATTTAGTCGATTAATAAAATGAAACTTCATCTTTAATTCTCTTTACTGAATCTTGATATACTTTTTTCGTTGCGAACTTTCGTATTGATGATAATATAACTAGTTCGACTAATCTGTAGCTCTCGCATAGTTAAGTAGCGCAGAACCAAGGAGTTCTTCTCCGTGTTTCACAACTACGTCGTTTCTCTTCATCCCCGGTTCTAAGCTCGTAGAGAAAAAGAAGAAAGAATGGTGACGCGAAAGTTTACGTGCTTTTTGTGCACAGTCAGTCATTAATATCCGTTGCCGCGACGCCTTCGCGCAATTTGTCAACATCTGATATTTAATTTTGCGCACTTTTACCGCCGACTACAACACGCTACCTGCAGCTGCGGTACCGCATGACTTTCTCACATATCATCTTCGGATTGTTGTTAATCATACGAATGCCACGTGCAATGCTTAATGTGCGCAAACTGTGCTTTTGTGCTCGTAAAAACACGCACGGTACATCTGAAGATGAATTTTGAATCATTGTTTGAATTCGTACATCACAAGTACGTTTTTAGAACACTTTTTTGCGTTAGATCAAAAGATGCTTTTATTTATTTCTTCATTATTATTATTTCTAAAAAAATATTTTTAGTTTTTTCCTTTTTTGTTCAACTGTGCGAGTTTTTGACAAGTCAGAGATGCTGTTCTTTCAAACTTAGGTTGATTTTTGTTTGGTAGGTAATTAAGCTAAGCTCGTATAACTCACACATGCTAAAAAAACGCATTCATCATGCAATTACTACATCAGCTGCTGCTGACATGTCACCAACACTTCCTCTTTCGACACTTGTCGTTCGACATGGATTTTTTACTCAGCTCTGCCGTATCCGGCGTTCACATGTACGCCAAGAAGTTCTTCGAGACATGAAAATCGATGGACACATTTTCACGTTTACGAAAACATCGTGCAATTTTGGATATACTAGCAGCTCTAATGTACGTTGAGAAGGAACACGTGTTATAAGCTGTAACAAGATACTGATGAGTGAGATGCGACGAGACGAAACACTTCTACGAACTGTGAACTTTTAAAGTCTCTTCTGAATAACTATATGTTCACAGTCGTACTTCGAATACTATGTTCATTAATTAAGTTACGTCTTCTTACATTCGTAACTGTAATTTTAATTTATTTTTAGATAGTATGTTTTAACTGTACATTTAAACTATATAGGTGTGATTAGTGATCAGTCTAAACAATATAAATAGGATGTAATTGAATTTATATATATTTGTATATTTACACCTATTTTATATCATATATTATATTAAATATTATATATTATATTCTTACCAATAAAATATACAATAACGTATTACACAAATTAATAACACAAATAATAAAATATTTAAACCTCAACTTTATTTGTAAAATAAGAGAACGAAATCGATATAAACTGTAATGTTATTTGATTTCAATACGTAAGAAAGGAAATCTTTTTCTCTTTCAACAAAAACAATAGAATGCTGGATAATCTTCGGTATAATGAATTATTAGAAATTATTTTTATATTTCTTTTTATGCACGATGAATGAACTATAGTGACTGATTACTGACCATTAAGCTTATCCGCGTGAAAAATTGTACTGTGGCAGAACTACAATTTTTTGACATAACCCATAGATCAGTTGTAACAGGATCTGTGACAAAGTATTTGTCATAGATGTATTTATGTTTCCAATATGAGAATCTAAAGTTTTAAACGATACCACCACTTGATTTTCAGTACTTCATGTTATGTACAGAAAGACAAGCATTTAATATTACTTAATAAACTATTACATAATAAAAAACATTATTATAATTAAAATCAAATGACTGTTTAGTAGACGTACACTGGTTGTTAATTAAAAATATTTTGGTCAATGGTCATTTTAATTATATCTGATAATTTGGGCTTTGTCTAAAATTAGATTTATGCCACGATATACCACTGAGATACAATATTTGGTTACTGTAGCGAAATTTATGGCTTCATTATGACTGAATCAGTAATAACTTTTACACACAGATTAAACAACAGTAAACTTATTCATAGGATTGTTATCTCACATAAAAAATATATAAATCACGTTTTGCAAGTATGGTACGACTTTTGTTAAATTTTCAATAATAAATTAAATATGAAAATATTCAATTCATCATAATAAATAATTAATTAAAAAATATTTATTTTTGGAACAGTTAAATCTTAACGAATTGTAATAGCTAAAATATTATTCATTGCAATAGAAAAAATTTCGTGATATTAATCTGTTAAAATAATTACAAATTTACAATATCAAAAATTAGGTTACAAATTAAAACATTAAAAAATGCTAACAATTATACTACTGTATTTTAAAATAAAACACTCTTAATGTTTATATGAAATATGATAATTTATTTATACACAATCAAAATGTTATGTATAATTAAATTTATACTAATGTTCACCTACTAGTTCAGTAATATAATGTGATAATTTCAGATGATGAAACTCATTATTAAAATATTTGATAAGTAATTCATAGCAGTTAATGAGGAGCGCCGGAATTCAAGTGCCAAAATAAGAAAATGTTTTCATGAATACTTTAAATAAGTCAAAATGATAATAATAATGACCACCGTGAAAGATGGAAAGAAAATGCGACAATGCGAATGTGCGTCAAAAAGTTTCCTAACAATGTCGTCATTTTTCGTAGCTGATAATTCCACGTCATGAAAGCAAGTAGATATAACCGTAGTAGCAAGCAAGAGATAATAGACGGCGGACGGTCTCTTGGGGGCCGTTAATCATCAGGGATGAGGCCGAAGGTGTGGGCACGGTGAGAACTGCGGTTTTGATGCGGGGTTCAGAAGTGAGGTTATATGCGTTAGGGTTGGTCATATCCGGCAAAACCGGAAGTGACCACAAGCTGTAGAATCTGGCCTATCCCGGGGGGTTGAATGATAGACGTACTTTCCTGCTTCTTTAACAATGGGGTATTCTTATTCTGATCTTTATATTCCTTTCGTGACATCGTTGATAATATAAGACTGATATTCTACGTTCCTGCAAATCTTAGAGTATATATGACAAAGAAATTTATATTAGATAATATGAGTTGTTTTAATTAACACAATTTGATGTGAGTGTTACAATAAATACATTTGAAATTTAAATTGATATTCTTTATAAGTTTTTTACTGTTTCTGTGCTTTGATTATAGTGATTTAGTGTAATATTATACAAATTAATTAAAGTTAAAATATTTTAAGTTAGAAGTAGGTCAAAATACTACATTTTATATAAATTCTTATTGATTTATATTTCATTATTATTTAATTCTAATATAAAAACTAATGAAAACTAAAGTATAATTTGTATTATGGCACAATAAATGTTATTTAAGATTTTAACATTTGAACGTTCTACTGATTATTGTACCCGTTATAATTTACATATATTTTATATATTGATATTTTTTATTTGCTTATCATTATTGTTTGAATGTTAGTGCTCAATGCATATATTTTATGTATAACACAATGAAAAACATCTATATTAAACTACTATTTGTTCTATTAAAATATTAATTGATCTATTTATTGATGTATATTAATCTACTATTGCAATCATTTACTGAATTTATTTATTTGAACTTATTAGATCTTATCATTTTTTAGTGCATATAATGAAATGTTATTCGTTTTTAAAGTAAGCTAGTGAGCTTTTTTCATTTATTAAACTAAACTAAATATTTAATTGATTCAATCTTTAATTCAATAATTTAATTAAATCAATTAAAATTTAGTTGATTTTACTGACTATTTCACCTAGTGAATAACTTTACAAATAAAGCACTATT
Source organism: Axea sp. ZL-2020 (assembly GCA_022817665.1). Taxonomy (NCBI): domain Eukaryota; kingdom Metazoa; phylum Arthropoda; class Insecta; order Hymenoptera; family Scelionidae; genus Axea; species Axea sp. ZL-2020. Next base: position 4,515 of record JABFOX010003367.1, read on the forward strand.
GGTTTTGTTTTCATGTGTAAAAATTGTTGTTTTGAAATAATGAAATTTTGATTCAGTCGACCAAATATTTTATTTGTTTAAATATATGATTTAAAAAGTAAAATTAATTCGATAAAAATTATCTTTGCATGTTAATTTAAAATTTATGCTATCGGGATTTTATAATAATATATAAATAATAATTATATTAAATGTAATTAAAAATGAATTATTTATTGTCCTCAAATTACTCATGAAATTAAATATATAAATTCATTGTATATAAATATTTCAGCAAGTATAATTTTTTAATGTATAAGATTCAAAACAATTGTTTTAACAAGCAGAATTATACTGTATCTTTTTACATTACTTTGAGATTGTAATTGTATTTAAGAAAATTAACAGGAAACTTAATTTAGAATGTTAAATATAATAACGCTTGATTTTCTTTCTTCGAACACTGAAAAGAATCTAAGTGAAACAGGTAATTAATACAATCTCTCAAATGCCGTTGCGAACAAATGTAAGCGTCAGTATGAAAAAAAGCAAGTCTGATATAAAACACAATTGGTATTGATGCAATGAAAGAGAAGTCGAGATAAATGAAGCCAGAATCGTCTTTTTCCTTTCTCTTTTTCCGTTACAATGGAAAATAGATATTAATGAGTGAGCGAGTTAGTGGCAATCACGCGTGTAATCGGAGTGCACGAGCTCCGTTATCATCGACCGGATATGAGTCCAGATGAATTATATGCGATTAGTTTCTTCATTCCTCAATGTACGATATACACAATGTATAAACGCATATCGCGTTGTTTGAAATTCGCTTATTAATTTCCGGTGTAATAAGTTCTGCGTAATTGATTTCAGTTTTCAGATTTCCGATTACACATTGGTAGATAAAATCACATACTTTGAAATTATAACTTTGAGCTTGATGATAATTTATGTACATACATAACACAATCCATACATTACTGTGTAAGAAATTGTAACATTGCTCAATAAAAATAAAACTACATCTGTCATGTATTCACAAGATGTACACAAATTATCATACGATGAAAAGAAGCATATTAGGTCAATACATCATATGTACATAGTAATAATATTTATGAATCTATATAATTCTGATATACGCAAAAGAAAACTTTTTGTATCAAAATCCAATACTTTGACTTTAAACTATTATTCAGTTTCAGTTACGTTAAAATTAAAATGCCAATTCATTAAATTTCAATTACTACCACAGCCTTAACATGATTATTTCGAAAATATAATATTTTTACATAGATTTTAATGCACATTCATGATATGAACTTGCATCACTTATAATAAAATTCCATATATTTATAAACCCTATAAATTATATGATCACTACATTTTCAATTTATCTTTACTTTTATTCAGATTGTATCATATAAAAAACTTTATTTTCAGCTCGAATTTCTTATGTTAATATAACAAATAAATATTTTTGCTTGCGTTAAAATGGTACAATATATGCGCGTATCTTTTTGGAATAGATGTGGACAATGTTATGTATGAAACATGTTATGTATGTTTTGAAAATAATTTGTGCTTTCAATTTTTGAATAGAATTTATATAAAATTTCTTGTGCTGGAATTTAATTTAAATATTTATCTGTTTTAGGACGATATTAAATAAAGAAACTCAACTAGCGACAGGTAAAGTATGATCATAGTGAGAAGTTTAGTGACACGGGGTTGTCGGGACCGGGTAATCAGGTTAGGTGTATTATGCGGCTACCGGTACCAGCAAAGTAGATACCCCGGCAACAGATAAGCTAATGGTTTCGTGGCTCTAACGAGCTGAATTGGTCGACCACTCGTCGCTATCGCCCTGGCAAGTGTGTATGCTTCTGTTCGAGTCCAGGTATACAGATTATTATTTGCTTAAAAAGTCGTAGCGAGACTCTCGTGCCTAAACGCATAGCACGAATGTCCAACTTATTGCTCGCAGCTCTGCATGTCGAGATTAACGAAAAACGAAATAAAAGTAGCAGAATAATGTGACGTTGGGTGTTATTAGCAAGCATGTTAAACTGCCAGAAAATCGAATTCCGCTGAAATCATAACATGGTTCTGGCAGGAATCATTATACAACTTTATAAATCGAATTATTTCTAAAATGAGCATGCTTTCATATTTATTTTTTCATGCCTAAATTACTAGGTTGCCAAGTACATTAAATTGCTTTTGATTCGTGCATCGAGTATGTAAATAAGGATTAATTTTAGGTTTTCGTGCTACTTTTATTATTGAATAAATTTCGTGTAACTTTTGAATTGTGTGAATCAAAAGAAAAATTCTCTGTCTAGCAATATTTATCATTGCAAAGTAAATAGATTTTAAATTATGTATTCAAAAATTATAGAATTCTAATTATGTGTATTAAATAATTTTGTGTCAAATGCATATGTGCCTCACGATAATAAGTCACATTCATCAGTGTCGCCCGTATCGTATTGATGTATTATGCATCTATAAATATTCGCTATTAATGGTTCTGGTCTCATTATCTAATGGCTGGCAGCCGTCGTAAGTGCGATAAAAGGAGACTTTGGCACGGTCTAATATTGTAAAAGAAACAAATAAAAGTGTCAATACCGCGGCCCATATTACTCTTCTGTTGCCACTCAACAGCACACGTAACGTTGAATCACCCCGACTACCGATTCTCTATAAAATGTATTAATGTAATTGGTTGCCAAAAAACAGTTCGAAGCGACCAGTTTTACGTTATTTTTATAGATGCTAATGGAAACTGAATTAATTTGATGAAGAATTAATTCGATTTTCTTTATCGTTCTGCAGCCTTTCTCCGATACAATCCCGAAAACAATAAATGCTATGTAAAATAAACAACTGTATTAGAGAGTTGATAGCGAAAACAAGAGCAAAGCAGAGGTGACGAACGACATGGGATATTCTGAGTGCAGGAGCACCGTCTGTTCCATCCGAGTAGTCACAGATGGCCAATTACCCTCGACAATAAACACAATTTAATTTTATATTCATTTCGCTTAGCGCTTAGGCGCGGCAATCCATCACTCGAGGGATTATTCGGCTATCTCGTGGCCTGCCTACATCTTTCCTGGTCTTTTTTCGGCCGCGGCATCTCGCTTTTTCTTGTCGCTTACAATACCGCCACGTTGAATGTTTTCTCCCGCATAAAACGATAGCAAACACCTAATGTGATCGCAGGGTACATATATTTATGCAAGAGATTGCTGATAGAATCGCTACCGAAGTGATTACTTCACTACAGTGGGTTGCTTTTAATGGCACCATAAATCGTTAAAAACCAGATTATAGAAAAGTGTTTGAACGCTGATTTATCCAACACGTGGTTTTCTAATTCAATAAGAAGAGCATGCAACTTGTAACGATTATTAATTGCTCGCATTACGTGAAATGAGAAAATTGAAATAAAAACATAAAAATGACATTTCTATTTCAATGTGATTTCTAGTTTGTAAATTAGTATACTTTAAATTATCATATTTCATCAGAACTAAATTATCTGATAATTAAATTTGTTTAATCTATATGAAAATCTACTTCACTTGTAATTAAAACATAATTAATTATTAATTGGTATTATTTATTTTATTGAGACAAATTTACTGTATTATATATTTTAGTTACTAAATTTCAAAACTATTTATGATGGAATAACGCAATGACATCAAAACAGCTTATTTTATTACATTTTTACATGAACGGAGTTTCCTGTAAATTATTATATAATAAAATGATTAAATGCAGAATGATTTCCAGATGATTATTGAGAGAAACGGGGAACAAAAAATGCTGTATGATTAGATTTTAATTTTTTTTCGAGTTACGTATGACTTGTGTGGATTTTATAAATACGGATTTACAAGTTTGTTCTTTGTTCTGTAAAATACACATTTGTAATTTCCTGTGCCGACGGATAGTTGGTCTCCGTACTCTGTACTGTGAATTAACAAAAAATTAATAAATTCTGTTTACATTATAAATGCTAAAATCGTGCGTTTTGTTTGAACGAATAACCACAAGGATATTTTCAGATTGGTTAAAAATCACATCAAAAGTGGTGGAATTGATTAAATCTTCATCGAATCTTTTATAATATGACAATCGAAACCTTTTATGAATTTTATTGAATGATCATGAGTCTAATTAAAGTTATAATCAAGATTTGTTAGTTAACCTTATGTTTGAAAAGTTTACATGGCCACATGGTAAAATTAGTCGACTATATAGGTATACTTTTATGACCACTTGTTTCTTAAAAATAATTTATTTCGAAAGTAGTTTGTTTCAATTTACTTAAGTTGTAAGTAATACAATTACACGATAGAATGTGACAGAAGAAGATTTCTTGCATTTGTAGCACATTTTTTACATCATGTCAAAATAAAAAAATTGTATTGCTTGAAGAATTAACGAAGTTAAACGAAATTGAAGTGAATTTTGTTTATTTTTCATGATCGAAATGTTTGATATAGTAATAAAATATTTATTACTGCTAATAAATTATACTAATGCAAAATAATATATATTACGTTTATTAATATTTATTATATTAATTTTTTTTTCGAATTAAATATTGAATTTAATATACAAAAAGAATTAATAATTAGCATGTAAGCAAATTAAAATTGAATGAATAGTAAAAAAAATTAAAAATGTTAACAGTTTTTTTTTATTTCTGCTTGTGCATTAATATTTCATTAATGAAAATTTACCAGAGCGTAATATTACGCGCTGATACGGTTTCGACTGTAGAGCGAATTCTACATGGGTCTGAATTGATGCCTATAGCAATGAAATTATAATTTCGCCACGACAACCAATCGAAAATTACTATTTCGATTAATTTGTACTTAGGAATAGTAATTTTTTACAAATAAATATTTGTATTCAAAATTTGTCATGTGTATGTATTTCCTTTTTTATAGCTCATAGTTTATGAAAAAGAAATGTATAATTATCATAGATTATCACAAGACTTATTTTTATTAAACTTGGAATGATATACTCGATGAAAACTTTCCGGGTTTAAACTGGAATGACATTAAGTATGGAATGGCATACCTGGTATAAACTTACAGTGGTATGTCTAGTGAAAACTGAAATAGCATCAATATAATTTTGTATTATAAGGTTGGTCGGTGAATGATTGGGCTAATTTCAGTAAATTCTCTACTGTTAACATTCTTACAATGAGACATCTTAAAATACGAAATGTGTAATTTAATTCAAGTCAGAAAAGGTCTCAGATAAAATTAATCTTATTATTAGATCCTAGCTTTTTTATAATTACTTTAAACATTTTACAATAAATAATTTTTAAAGTAATGATAGTGTTCTAATTATAAAGCTATAATTCTTGTCTAATCAAATTTACATTACAAAGTACATATTTGTGCATACACGCTACACAATTATTAAACAAGTTTACGCTAAATTTTGAAATATAAAGTCTCTTTCAAAATTTAATTATGCTAATAAAATATTGGATTGAAGAATTAAATATTTGAAAATATGTGAACGCTACATGACCAGATAATTCATTACTCTAAAATGATATTGAAATTACAATATTCATTACCCAAAGTATTATAATTTAAACCGGGTTTCTCGAAAAAATGTTAATTAGCAATTCTTTGTTCGCATTTATCAGAAACAGAAGTTCAAATTAGGGATGCAGTCCTAACTTTAGGATCGGGTTTTTTAGAGCATGCATGTGTTAAGTAGTTATCATTTTATGCTAATCTGACTGAAAAAAGTCGCGTGTTTCCTGCGTACTTTAATTATTCAAGCGACAACTTTTAGCAATGAAATTAGACTCCCGTAGTCGTGACTTTGGCGACAAGTGTTTTGCTTATGTG
>JABFOX010003368.1:0-10400 GCA_022817665.1 Axea sp. ZL-2020
GTTAAAACCTAACAATTGTTATTTTTCTGTTAATGCACACTTATAGTTTTTTATTTTAAAGTATTTTCATTTGTTCCTGGTACTCAAATAAGAGCTTTCTAGCCCTGTTTTCACTTCTTAATCGATTAAGACCAGGTAAAAATTTTTCCGTGCTAAAATAATGTAACAAATATTGCGCAACCAGGAAAAGGTAATAGATTCTTCAAGAAACTAAAAAAAAAAAAAAAAAAGAGAGAGAAGCAAATAATCATACTCTTGATCGCTCGAGACAATGTGCACTTGATGCATCGTAACGAAAAATCCGAGGAACGCAATTTATCAAACGTATTTGCACGTTGTGCAGATAAAGTCAATAATAAACTATTATTAATCGCTGCAACATTTATTACTGCTTTTCAAAACATCTTTATCGATTCGTCAACTGTACATCGAGTCATTTGCTTGCACGCGATTTTCTTCTCGCTTTTCTTACATCTAAACCTGCATTGACCGAGTACTATTTTAACCGTAAATATCATTAGCAGGAATATAAAAATATATCAACAAAAAGCACTTCTTGCGATCTTTCGAAATTGTGCAAAATTCACGTTAAATATACTTTCTGTTACACTGAAAATACCAATTTACATGCTTTAATGGTGAAAAAGTAAGCGTTTCCATCATCGGATAGAATCTCTCTTACGCAAAGTACACGAGAGGAGTGGTAATTTTGACGCGCTTGTAAATAAACAGTATCACGCGAATGTGGTTGCAGCAGTAAATGTGACAGGACATTATCAACTTTTAACGCTCAACATCCTTGTTTCACATTTATTATTGCCTTTTCTCTGGACTGCTCGTTGAAGTGTTTCTGCACATAGACGTAGCTGATCGCGGTGCCAAAGTTAGTATTCACATTTCCGGTACAGCCCTTCCACCGAGGCATCTTCTCCTTCAGGCCGAAGACCCGTTGAGAGAACTGGAAGCCCAGGTCACGGAATTTCTGCAAAGTCAGCGGTGCTACCGTCGAGTACAGGCTCCACCACATGAAGCGGGCTAAAAAATAGACATTCCAATAGATGAATCCCGCATCACGATTATTACTATAACCCTGCCTTTTGATGTACAACGCGAGTGCTCGATAACTTATGACCTCCGTGGCCTCGATTGATTGTAGCCATCTTCTTTTTTTAGATCTCTTGCAACGCTTGCGTCTGTCTCAATGAATTCGGCAGACGCCACTCTTTTCTGATACGGAAAGAGTAACGTCTTCCAGAACCGCATACAGATTTTTCAGTTTTTAAAATAAATTTATTTCCCTTCTAGCCGAATAGTGTTATTAATTTGTATTAATTTTATAAAATTACCTTACGTCAAAGATAACGAGTAGAAAATAAAATAAGACTTTTTTATTGGAAAATATTTAGTTACATTTTTGTGTAAAACTAAATTTGAATCATGTTTCGTCAGAATTTTAATTGAAAAATGGTTTTTTCAAAGCAGGTGGTTTCTTTGAATATTATGCACATGAAATAACATAGCAGAGGTAAGGTAATCATATAACGTGGTTAATCGTAGCACCAACCACGATTAATAAAATAACAGGTGTTATAATAACAATATTTTTGATTTGTTTCAATGATGCATTTTGACATTTTGTAACTCACCAACGGTGGCTGGAGAGGTAATGGCTAGGAGTTCTGGAAGTTGTTGCAAATAGGTCAGATCGATGACAATTATACGATCAACAGTGGGATCCAAAGTGATATTAGTGTTTTCAAACACGGCGTTCAGATAAATAGTCCAATTCCACTAAGAGAAACAGTTGATAAATTAATATATAAAAATAAACTTTCATTTTTTTATTTGTATATTTTTATGTATTTATATATAATATAACTAACATATAAAAGTAAACTTTTGAAGAAGGATAACTGGAAAAACATTTCATTAACTAGAAACACAAATGTCAGCAAAATTAACAATTAAAATCAATTATATAAATATGCGAAGGCATTTTATGTTTATTCGAATATACTGGAAATGAATTGCGTTCGTCTAATTATTAGTTTTAAAAATTAAATATTTAAACATCGAAGCAATTATAATTTAAAAAATCCACAAAGTGCGAGTCAATTTGTATTTGTTCCTCTTGAAATGAATGAAAATGTATAATATTTCACCTGTTGTGCATGCATATCCGTTAATTGCTGCAATTCATTGATTGTGACATCGTGAAAAGTGTGATTGCCACTTCGCCTTTCCTCCGGGGTTGACATGATCTAAAATACAATTTACACTTGTATCAGAAAAGTTAAAACCCGTAAAAGTATTTTACAAGTTAAATAAAACAGTTGCCATTTTTTTCAGCAAACTCTCAATAACTATTAATAAGAAAGGACGCACAGAGTTATCAAAGATCTCTCACCATGGCAACTTGCGTGCTGAAGTGTAAAATTTCGTCGGCGAATTCATCGCTTTTGTTTCCAGCCCCAATTAATTCCACCATCGACTTGATGTATTTCCGATACTCGTTCAATTCCGATTGAAATCGATTCGGTTGGAGAAGATATCGCTCACTGAACCCCGGTGATGTTTGCTCTATCTACAATTTTTCGAATTAATAATTTGTGTTTCGGTCGTATATTCATCAATGTTTTTATGCTGTCTCATAGTTCCACTTTATAAACGATTATATATAAATATTAACAAAACAAAAAAATATTGCACGTTAATATCTCTTCGTGTATAAATGTTTAAAACGCTTAATAATGCGGTTCGATCTTGTACGAGAATGAAACAAGTGGTGGAGTTTTGACTCGTGTAATTTTGCGGATCTGATCAAAGGTTTGAAATAACTGCAGTCGACAGGTTACAAGAGCTCTTAATTTTATTGAGCTCTTTCGAGTACAAGTACTAATACAACAAACAACTTGCCATCATCCGATTCTGCGTCGTGTCACGTATATCTTCACTGATGTACAAGTTCATAAGAAGGGTTAAACCTAAACTTCTTTGTGCCGTACCGGCAACCCTTGAAATGTCCAAAGGTGGAGCATCGTTTGTCGGTATTTCCCTTGGCAGACCGACTTTGTTGAGAATTTCAAATATAGGCTCCACACCAAGAGCCTCCACGCTCGCTGAAATTTCATCGGTTCTCGTTAGTTATCCATAAAAATGTTATTAATCGATTTAAAAACTCATTATAAATAAGATCAAATGGATTTCAATTCTTTTTGCAATCATACGTTGATTTTTAAATGTTAATGATCAGCAAAATTTATTAATCGCAAGTATTTGTTTATGATGTTAGACTTTTTCACAATTATCTGTCCAAATCTACAAAATACAAAAATTGCAATTTGACAGTATTTTCTTTAATAATTGAGACCTTACGGCTGATATACCTGTATCCATGCAAGTCCTGTAAAGAGCTCTGGCAAGTTTCACAGGTTTGGGGTCATCTTCTTGATCCGATGCTTCAATCAAATTTCTCAAATCTTTGAGAAGTTCCTCTCGCAAATAATTTAACTGGTCCCATGATGTTTGGCTTTGAGGTATTGGATTTTTTTCAATCCACCCACCACAGGAAAATTTGTAAAAGTCCTCGCAAGGGTCTACAGATTTATTCAAGCCTTCCATTATCCTAGCAGCTGTCAAAAGAACATTTATTTAATTTACAAGCTGCTTAAACAAGCGCAGTACAAATAATTTAGAGAATTTCTGTATGGAGTTGCATAAGTTATACCTGTTTTAATGCATTCCTCACTTTGACACATTTCTTTGTACTCTTGTTTTTGGAATGCTGCCATTTGCAAAACCAGTGTTACAACCAAAGCTATCACAGCAACCGCTAACAACCAGGCTACTATTATGAGTTTAGTTTCAGTTGAACTCTTCTCGTCGCGATTGTAACGCCTATTCAAAACAAATGTATTAAAAATCAACATATTTGCAACAATAAGGAATAATTTGACTGTCTTCAAAATGCTCCATTCCCAATAGAAGTCTATTCGGGCTTGTCCTCACGATGGTTCAAATCCAAGGGAATAAAATTAAAAGTTGACTATAAAAAAATCATATACCTCGTAAAACGTAATTGTTATAAACAATTAAAACAGTAACCTATTTTTATTACAAGTTTTATCAGAACCTTCTTGACACAATGATAAAATTAATTCCTGAATGACTTTAAGTATTCTTTGGGTCGTTTAAAATGAAAAGAGTTATCATATAAATACAGTGCTATTTGTTGATTTAAGACTGGTTTAACATTGAAGATTCATTCAACGTTGACAGTCAACGTTGATTTGAAAGAGAGTCAAAGTTGTTTCAAGATTAATCCGTAATTAAGTCAACATTAAAAGTTAAATGTAAAACATTACTGTATGTTTAAAGCATAAGTGCACTTTTTTATTACCGAAAAGAAAAATTCCGCTATTATATTAGGACATGATTGCATTTTAGCTGGATTTGAACTTTTTTAAGGATTACGTGAGAATTTTTTTCCGCTCTAAGGATGAGCAATATTAAATAATTTTACGTTACGAAGCGTAATATCATTTGCATTGACGTATTTACTGCAATTTCATTCATGACTTTCTGTAGACGATCGGATTTTCCTTTTTGCATAAATCGCATAAAATATTGTTAACGATAATTTTGCCGCGTTCGAGAGAAAAGTCATAATGATATCTAATGTGTCAGTGTCTTGTGCGGGTGTCAAATTATTCACTTCGTAATCGTAATAATTTTGCATAAAAATTTTAAATGCGTTATTAAATGATTCGTATTAAGATGCACTCACCATCCGTTACTTGTGCTATCTGCATTCCTGTCATTGTTTTCAGGATCGTTTACCTGCAAAAGAACAATCGTTGTATTCGAGTGAACTGGTCACTGTTGTTATTTTTTCATTGCAAAAAAAAAAGGTATAAAGAATAATTGGTACGAGGTAGTAAAAATGGCCGAATAACTTTCAAAATTCACTATTTTAACAGTAAATATTGTATTGAAAATTCGTAACAGGAAATGCCAATGCAAAAACATATAATTACGTGCAAAAGCATGAAGAAGAACCAAATAGAATAAGAAAATAAAGTATAAAAATGTATAAGAATATGCTGAAACAAAGAAATGTTTACAAGAACTTTATAATTAACTTAAATATTATAATAAACTTAAATGTTTACAGGAACTGATATAAATATAAAGGAGATTTTAGTAATTGATAAGAGCGTGCTTGGATATGAAAAAGGGTATACAAAAAAATAGAATTATATACAAACATAAATAGAAAATACATCAAAATATGTTTGTAAAAAACCACTGCTACAACGCCAGGTATAGTAATGTTCAAAAATACGAATAAACTAAAAATTGTATGTAAAGCATATATAGTTATGTTGTTTAACACAATTTAATACATTATTCGAAAAATGACATCAGTTATATTTCAATTCACAATTGTACAATTTTTAATGTATTAGTTTTGCGCCGCTTGGTTCAACACTGACGCTCTTAACAAAATATTCTAATTTTCAATGACGCAATGAGTGTGAAATTTTGAGGTTTAGAGTTTTTCATTAAGAGCATTAATTTGAAGTGAAAATAATAAAAAATTACAGAAATATGAAAAAAAATGTATAGAAACGTACAAGAATGCATTGAAATGCATGGAGCGTGTTGAAATTATACGAGTGTATATAAAATGTATAGAAACGTATAGTCAAATTTAAAGGAGTATAGAAACGTATTAAAACGCGTAGAAATGAATAAAATCGATAAATTGTATTATTTATTTTAATAGATTTTAAGAATTTTTAAATAGAAAATGCAAAAAATAAAAGAAAAAATGTTAGAAATGTTACACATAAAAAAAAACATCAAAAACAATATTGAATTGAAAAAAAGATTTGGAACATCTTAATGAAGATTATGATATTTTATTTAATTCAAATTATATATTATCTAACACAATTAAATTTCAAAACAAATTATACAAAAATGTAAACACATAAAGTTTATAAAATGACATATTAAAAATGTTGATGTAATAAATAAAGAAATGGACAAATAACACAAGACATGCTACAAAAAAACATTTATTAATATAACAAAAAATAAGTAAGTAAAAAAGAAAGAAATTGTTTGATGTATAATAGGTTAAATGAATAGTAATAAATAATGTTAAATAATTGTAGTTCTGAAGAGGACCAGAAAATGATCCAAATATCAATAAATAACAGATAATAATGTAATGGTTGAAAAGGATTAATTATCCTATATGAAAATACATAAGACTGATAACTGTTATTTTTGTGTTTCTGTGTATTTTCTATACAGTGTTGGCTCTTAAATAGTTAGATTAAATTGTATTCAGATGTACATGTCTGATTTTGATAAAATTAAAACTGGTGGTTAAATTATTTTAAAATGCATTTAACGGATTATCATAAATTAGAAGAAACATTAAAAAATGAAAACAACGTTTACTTCATTTCAGCAGTTCTATTTCTGGATCTTTTATTCATGATGTTTACTCGTAATTCAAAACTGACCAATTACAATCTTCATAAATAATCTGCACAGCTGTGTAATTAACAGTTTCGATCTTTGTATAAGTATTTCTCATTATTCTACGATTTTCATAATGTAATGTGTTTTTATTATTAATTACCGCATCGTATTATTCATAATCGTGATATTTATTCGTGAATTGTTTATTTAGAAGACTAAAAATAAACAAAAAAAGAGGGATCAAAATAGATAGAAAACGAACAAAATAAACCAATAATTGTTTTGAAAAAATAATAAATTTGGAAGGCAGATTTTTTAAGATAAATTGAGCGATCGTAAAATCGCATAGTTCAAAAAAGTATTTTCTCTTTTTTTCTGAGTAAGAAGTTAATTGACAAAATTGATCATATGACAAATAATTGAAGGAGGGAATCAGTCTCGGAATGCCCAGTTTGTAAGAAAGTGATTTTTTATCCAAAACATGATTTTACTTTCGATTGAAATTTCACTTCCATGTGGTGGCTACGATCGGTCTGCTGAAAGATAGCCGCATTGTAAGACTATCACCTTGCCCTAGAATCACGATTGCCAGTGGGCCGTTATTCCGCACAGTTATACACGCGGAAATTCGATATCGAGAAACCGAATGATTTACACGTGTTCGACAAATGACACCGACTTTTGCGACGTTTCGAAGTTCTTTGTTTTTAACGCGCTTGTTTTATTGTTGATAAAAGTATTATGCGCTTGAAGAACAGAACAATACTTTTGACTGGATGATTAGACTTTGATAAATTAACTGAAAAATATATTCTATAAAACTGACCGCAAGTTATATTTTTATCAATCACTTTTCATTCGATCTTTAATGCTGGTTAATTTTCTACGGATTATTATTAATAAACCACTGATTACACACATTAGAAGAACATACATCTGTATTTCATATCAATGTTCTATGATAACGTTATACAAAATTCGTAAAAAGAACTGATTCACTTTTTGACGTTACCAGACAGATTATAAAAACTTATCCAAAAAATATTAACACACAGTGGCCAGAAATCCTGTAAATTTTATGAATAAAAGTGTCCGAAATTATTCGAATTGTGTGATCAAACCATCAAAGACAATTTGTTCTACGACTATACGAAATTTTAGTATATACCAAACTGCTGAATTCATTCTTCTAATACCGGATTAACGTTGACTAAGCGTCATTCCAACGTCAGTTATCTGTACTATTAATTTAATTCGTAACTGGACAAGTTTCAAAAATACATTTGTAGCATTGAATTAAAGAAGTTAATGAAACATTTGAAATTTGATTCAACGTCCGATGATCATTTTTGTATCCACCTCAAAATACCGGTCATTTTTCTCAACGTTTAATCAGAGTCAATTCAATTGGTGTGTCACTTTTGTTTGATCAAATGTTGTTTTCACTCGACAAAGTAACATTTCACAACAAAACAATGCTTAATTTCATCGAACAGCTGCAAGTTGCATTTTTACTAATTTCTTTTATTCGTGCATTATTTTATCGTTTTGTTATTATCATCATGGTTATTATTTTTTCAACGCGACCTTTCAAATATTCAACAATTTTATCTAAGTCGAGTCGATGTTTTTGTAACATTTTTGAATAAAACCGATTCTGTAATTTTCGCCACTTCCCTGAAATTCGAGCACGGCCAGTTTCAATCGCTCACTGATTTTACGAGCGACGAGCGTAAAATAATAACACTCTTATAATGGTCATTATGTAATTGCACCTTTAAATGAGCGTATAAAAATTGAACGCATCGACAGGCGTCGTAGTTCACGGCCGTGTTTGCTTTTATTTGCGTCGACTGATTATAAAACGGCCGACTATTTGCGAAGAAAAAGTCCTGAAAGAAGAGATAATAATAATTGCCTGCGGGAGGAGACGCAAGGTACTTATCGTTTTGCACATTGTAAAATATCTCCTTGCGCCATTATTTACATCTCATTTAACGCGCAATTATCGTCCTATGTAACTAGATTTAATTACGATATTCCGATGAAATGCGCGCGATTATTATCTGGAAAAAGAAGGAAATCCTTTTTTCCCCTCTCCTTCGCGTAATCTGTTCCAGATTTTGCAGCCGCTTTTGGGTCGAGAGTTTCAGTTTTCACGACAGCGCGTGTCCGCTGTTTGCGTCACTGCTGAAAAATATCACAAAACGACGTAAATTAAATGCTTAATTTATTCGTCGTAACTCAACTACATGCGCATTATCGTAACACCGATCAGCGCAGTAATTAATTTTTTTTCTTTCTTCTTCTTCTTTTTTTTTTATAAATCGTGAATTATTCATCCGGTCTAAGAATATTTTCTAGCTGATACGTGCAAAATGATGTGCGTGATTTTTGCTCAACACGGCGGTTCTTTGATTGTGAGAATAAAAATAGAAAAACGTCGGTGCGGGATAAAAATACGCAATGCCGACTCATCAAAGTCGTTTCAACGCAGAATGAACGTTATTTCGACGCGGTGCACCACGTTTGATGTACGCTCAAACGACTGAATGATGTCCGTCGATGCTTATCGAAGGAATGTCTCATGATATCGTCTCGATATTTTTACCTTCCATCAACACTGAACCGAAACTTATCAGTTTCAATTCAGAGTCAATATTAACTCGTATGAATGTTGCTTTTCAAAATACAACTCGGCTGCCTAATGAACATTATTTTAACCGCACAATGGTCCGGAATTAATGGACAGCAAGCGCTGATATACTTTTCGACAGTTCAAATGAAATTAAATCTTGATAAAAGGCGAGTTAAATTTGATCAAGACACGAGCTTTGAACTGTGTTATAATAATGTTGAATAGCCATATACTTCGTTTAATATAACGTCGAATTAACATAATTATGTCAATTCAAAGGTGTCGGTACCATCATCGAAATTATTTCTGCATCAACATTAAATCAGGTTTACTAAACTTCCTAGCAATGTTCAACGTTTGAATTTGAACATTGACAAAAATGTTCACAAGTAGTAACAAAAATGAATGTTCATTTTACGATACATTGATACTGATTCAAAATCAAACTAAAGTGCATCTTCCAGCTGTGTTCAAACGTGTGCAAGTTATGTAACTCTTAAATCTGCGTTGAAAGAAGGTGAAATGGATGGATTCGGTTTGTTTGAAATATCCATCTTCAAACGCTGGTTCAAATCCTGCCGATGCATTTTTCCCTCGGCTCTTCCAAGAAACGATGTTTGCGCAAGCCGAGGAAAATGTCTTCTTCGAGAATGCCGGACTTGTGCAATTATTCGTCTATTTCCGTTATTGCAGCAATCGTCGAAGGTGTATCAGTTGCGTTAATTGGTCGACTATAATAAATGATGCGCGATAATAATCTTCGCGAAGAATGCCGACTCGGCACCACTTCCGTGCAACGGGAAAAACAAATTTGGTCGGCCGCGAGCCCGCTAAGAACGCTCTACGGAAGTTTCCGTGTTCGCGGCGGAAAAAATGACACGCGAATCAGTTGCGCGCTCAATTCATCGATTTCGAAATTGATCCGATTCGTGTCAAAAGTCTCAGTAGCGGGGCTCCGGTCAAGTGCAGAAAGAGACGGTGTCCGATTCTGCAGGGAAAAGTTGGAGAAAGTGAAACGCGAGAGGAAGAAAATGCTATAAATTTTATTGCACCGTTTTTTCGCCGAGTCCGAATAATTAATTATTCGTATCAACCGTCAAGCGCATTTTTCGGCCCGAGCAATTTCTAATCGGACCGCGCGGCGTTTCTAATCCTCGGCGTTGGAGGTTCGTCGGGCGCGCGAAATCGCGGGCCGCCGTTTCGCGAGCCCCGGAGAATTCGTTAGCCGCGCGACGTCGATAAATGAGCCATCGCTCGCGAAATG
>JABFOX010003369.1:0-10397 GCA_022817665.1 Axea sp. ZL-2020
AAACGTAGATTTTACGTACCCGACTAGTTTTTCGAAATTATTTACAGACCGATCTTGTGCCAGTCCTGAAAGAATCGATTCAATGGCACTGCGAGTTATTTCGAAACAAAGACAACTCTAACAAAAGTACCGAAAAACGTGCGTTTCATGAGGAAAGTAAGGCTATAAAATTGTGCAAATTGAATCAAAATCGAGTTGCGATGATTCGTCGAATAATTCGCGAGTCGCGCAACAACGGTAAGGAGTTTGTACCTTTGCTAAGACGAAAAGTTCGTTCGTTCGCTTTGGGACGAATCGTCGCAAACTGTTGCCTGTGCTGCAACTCGCCAAATTCCCGTACGATTTTTGCATAATGCATGGAAATTCGTAATTGATCCGATTTCATTGCGAACGCTTTGCGTTCGTAATTACGCCGTGGCAGAAGTGCCATTGAAATTAAGTACCGTTGCAATTGGCGGGGCCGTTAAAGGGACAAATTTGAAGCGAAGTGATAACTCTGTTAAAAAGCGTTGAATCGATATTTTTCAAAGTCGGAATTAAACTTTCCAGGACTCGGGAGTTTTCCTAACTGCGCGATTTAATTGAAAGAGGCATAAAAAAAATTCCTCGCGCTCCACAGCCAAGGTCAAAGTTGACCCACTTTCGAGAATTTTGACAGCTTTATGCAAAAAGTCGTCATTACCACTGCCCGCGGAGTTCGTAATTAAGATACTTAAAACCAAATAAAAGTAACGAGTTTCTGAACAAATTATCGTGCCATTATTTTATGTTAATATTTATAATCGGGTATAAACAGAAATCCCCTAACCGGATGAATTGAAACGAAATCCACGAGCTTTTTTTATTTTTTATTTGTTTCGCATTTACTTTAATTTAATTTTTGTTTCTTCGTCCTTCGATAGTCCGGCATAAAGGCTGATGAAGAAAACCAAAGTGTCTGCATGACGAAATATTGTATCTGTGGTATTATAAGATTCACTCCGGCTCATTTCAAGACCTAATGTCGGGTTTAAAACTAACAGGCCAGCAAACTAGAACGAAGTTTTAATGAGAAGTTTCAGAATTTTTGTCTCAATTTGCAAATGAAATTTGCTCGTCCTATTTATATTTTCGGTGGGCTTTTCGGATTCGTATAAAATAAATAACAATTTGAATCCGTCATTAAATTATATATTTTCACCTGTTATGGGTAAAGGGAACAAAAAATGAAATAAATTAGACTCGGAAGAATTTAATTACGACACCGAGAAATGTAATTTTCTCCGAAGCGCTTACGGTACACGTTTTTTTCCTACTTACATTATCCCGTTAACGCGAAATACCGGGTATCGCACGTTTTGTTCACCTCTGTTTTATTATTCTTTGTATTCAGTCTATACATCGAAATATAATAAATTACCCTTTCGCAATTATTTCCTTAGTTTAATTAATATTTCTGCTCGCCATTATAAACGCTGAAATTGTTAAATATTGTAACAATCACTTTATAACAAATTAATTGTTTTGGAAATTAAAATTTTTTACTGAAAATCTACACTTGGTTATTTTTATTTTCGATCATTAACACGTATTAACAGGTATGTAGGAATACAAAATGTATCACCTCTTTTAATAGTAGGTATTTACGATATTTATGCACCTGAAGGCATAAGCATTAAGCAGCCGCACGCGTTCAGTGTAAAATGTAGAATAAGTGAGTCGCGTCTTCGATTCTCAGCGGTGCCAGTCATTTCGTTATAGACGAATTGTAAGAACGACGTGTCGATTATAAATGACTGATGATATAAAAAATGATGGCGAATAATTTTTTCGCGTAATTATTTCTCTCGCGTTTCTTTTCTCTCTCTTTCAAAGTTAATTGACGATGGTATCGTAGAATTATTATAAATATACAACGTTGCACATTAGTTTAAATTAAAAGTTTAAACGTTAAAATGGCACATAATAGTAAAGCTTACATAATTTGTACTAATTATTAATGAACAAAAAAAAAAAAACTGTTTGCAACATATTTTGCATTATTGGCAACTTAAAATCTAACACCCCCGCGTTTCATTCGTTCTGTCAAAACTTCATTTTTCAATCAATTTCCTCCTCGAGGGTTAATTTATTTAAACAAAAGTATTTTATCATTTCGTCGGCGAAATCAATAATCAATTTATACGTTCTATTTGCAGGGAAAGCTGCAACACTTGAAAGCCACGAAATTTGACTGCTGCGTTTACAAATGTCCCATCGAACTGTTACAACTATTATCCGCGATGAATAAACGAAAAACAAATGTATTCTTTTAATGGTCAATTTCGAAATTGACTATTTAAAGTTTAGCGCGTTATGAACGAGTGCGTTTAGCAATTAAATGTTTCATTGATCCTAAAAGGATATCGTGAAAAGTAATATGTCAATTAAGTGGTAAAGAGAATAACATTACAAATTCAATATTGATTCCATATGGAAAGAGTAGTGAAAATATATCGGTATCGGATTAATTTTCATTTGAGTTTTCATAGAGGTACGATATTATTTGTTAAAGTATATTCAGTATTGGTAATTCAATATTTCTTCATTCATAAGAGCAATGATAAAATAAGCATGAAATGTTGCAGTATTACATGTATCAATACTGTTTTATGATAAAGTTGTAATATGAACCGTTATATTATTAGAAAGATAATAATTAAATACATTCTTAAATCATGCAAGCATAACAGCATTATCATTACAAGAAAACTGTTTATATAAGCATTGGCAGTAATAAACAATATTTACACATATGTATGAATTAATTATGTTTCATATGTTTATTGAAATGTATTGTTTATTTATTGAAACTATACATAGTAAACAAGGAATAAATATGTTGTGACAGATATGACTTCTTTGATGGCATGATTTATTGTTTAACAAGTTTTGATAGATCTCGATTTTAGTACTTTTAAGAATTTCAAGAAGTGTACATTTCAATTTTTTTTGTGAAAACATAATTTTGAATATTGCATCGAATAAATGTATTTTGACGATAGCATTAAGTTTCATAATGAAATTGAATGGCGTAGCTCAACTTAATGAGGCATTGAAAAAGGGGAATTAAAAATTGCTGCACAGACCTTATTTGTCTTTCTGATGTTAAAATGGATTTTAATAAAGATGGAAAAAATAATTAAAACAGCGTGCAAATGTGTAACACTCTTGGGAAAGAAGATTAATTTATTATTCGAAAAATATTTGAATTTAGAATTAGAACAGCAGAGAGACGCAAGTTTCAAACTTTACTACAATAAACAATTTAACTCGTAAAATATTTAAAATTATAAATAATAAATTGTAAATCGAACGTGTACGAAATTATGCAATTGTGCAAAATCTAATATTTAATCTGTGAAATGTTGATGAATTTGGGGAGTATGTTAATTTATAATTCATCCACGCTTTTCAGATTATTTTTCATCTGTTTAGAGTTTAACAAACATTTTCATGTGTCGATTTCCTTTTCTTATTTGTAATTAAAAAAAAAAAAAAAAAACATTAAATGTAAATACATTTTTAAATGTCGTTTCAAACCTTATTATGATTATTCAATTTATAATAAAAATGATTGGACAAAGGGTTGAACCAATATAAAATTCAATATTGTTATAAAATTTTAAGAAAAGCAATCTTGATTAAAGTAGATTTAATTATCAATGTTTCATCAATTAAATATCTGTCTAATTGAAAACTGACATTTAGTATTGATTTTCTTAGGGGTTTGATATTAAATTTTCCTTGGAAGTATAACAGTGAATGGACATTTGAAGTTCGAATAACTGGAACATTTACCATCAAACCCATGGGCATAATTTAAACTCGTCTAAATTAATTCTGTTTGTAGAAAACTTAGCAAATAAAACTCATATGAAGCGATTACCACAACTATGTGGATTAACTATAGCGACTGTAAGTAGAAAATACCGCGTTCGAATCTCAGTGATATATTTTTTAATTACTTTTACATAGTGTAAAACTAATTAGTACACTTTTAAAGTTATGATATCAAGTTGCGGTTGATCATGCGTGATTCTTTGCTATATACATACGATCTAAAGCAAACAAAAATTAATTTCCACCTTGAAAGAATAATAATGATCACTCCAACTAATTAAACTAAATAATAACTTCACTTCGCCATTATTACAACGTTTAAAAGCAACTAGAAGTGCTTTATAAATTAATAGCAATACCAAAGACCTATGAGTTCTATTATTCTATTATTATTTATTTTACTTTTTATTGTATATTATTTATTAATATATATAGAATTAATTCGCATTAAATTGCATTTCATTTCATTATGAAACCAATTAAATAACTAATCAAGGCTACTTACGATTTTAGATGATGAAAAAGTATACCTGCTTCTCCCCTATAACAGAAGAAAAAATAAATATTAAGAAATAGACAATTTACACTTGAAATAAAGCTAATAGCACCCAATGTATAACTGGGTCAATTGGAAAATATATATAATTTATTTGAAATAAATAATTCCATATTAAAGAACAAAATCAGTAATGTTCAATTTTTAATTACAATCTATAATAGTAGTTATTATTTTATTAATCGTACTTAAACGAACAGTTCTTAAATATCAATAATAATTCAATGAAAATGCATAAATATATAAATAATATATTTGTAATACATGAAATAATCATTATTAAAGATAAATTTCTTAGAAGTAGTGTTTTTCTGTATGTAATACATTTTCCTTATACTGGTATTGATCTTTTCAATACTGATACGGATTGATACTGTTTTGAGTAACTTATTTTTATTTATTTCAAACGCTTATAACTATTTGTTGTTAAAATAATACATACACTCTCATAAAAAATTACGTCCTTTATTAACAGTATTAATAAATACAAGAAAAAACTTTTTTTCATTACATAGAATTTTTCTGTTTTTAATTTGATGCATTACTGTTAATAATTATGTAATAAATTAATTGAGTTTTTTGCGTCAATTTTAGAACACTTATATAAATTGATATTACAACACTAAATAACTCATTAATTTTTCTTTTAAAACCATCTTTGAAACTATCTGAAAAAGAACATGAAAAATTCTTGAAATTCTATAAAAATATGGGAATGTCTTATAAAGCCTAACTGAGAAATTAGAAAACATTACATTTTTTAAGTTTTATCAAGAATTTAAAAAAATAGTCTGCGTATCTTCCACGTTGAAATAAAAATTTATTGAAAATTCCCAATGAAAAAATGGTAAAAAAATGATAAACCTTTCCAAATATTTTACTTTTTCAGCAAAATTGTTAAATATTGTGAAAAGGTCTGAACGGCTATCTTTGCATTTTCCTAAAAACATGGCTACATTCTTATTCACAAAAATTTCACACAAATTTGGTACAATATTTGCAAGTGCCAAATTTGTACCTGCAATGTTAAAAATTGAATATATTATAAATACACTATACATTTATATAAATAAAAAATGTATTAATAACACAAATGATGAAACATTAAATTTGTAAATGTTTAACTCAGTCTTATTAAATAACAGTTGAAGTAACTAAGCGATTATATTGCACTTGTGTAATTTTTTAATTAAACGTTACCAAACATAAGTAACATCATTTTGCTTAAAATTACCAAATAAAATATAAATATAAATAAAATAAAAATACTTAAATAAAAACAAAAATAACAAAAGCATTAAAAATGTTCATTTGAGAAATTGTACAAAAAATAAGCAAATAAATGTACAAATGACGTAATTAAATTTAAAAAGGTTCAATACATCTTCAAGTAGTTTCACTTAAAAAAAAGCTGACATAAATTATTCGCTAAAATTTCTTTTATCTTCAATCTAATTTGACACGTCTTGTCTTACTATCGTTTTATTTTACTTTTTTTTCTGATGATTCATTAAAACAGATTCCTTACAAGTTCTTCCCATTCTCAGCTTGAACCGATTATAAAATTTAATGCCGAAAATTCAATTTGCTCGTCATAAAAAATTTAATGTCATTATTACGATTACCGATAACATAGCATTAATATTATAGACATCATGTTTACGTCTGAAGTTACGCTTTTAATCTCCGGCGGTTGAGCCTTTACTGCCCTCAGAAATTCCCATGTTATCTTTCTCGTTTATAAAAAAACTATGTCTGTATAAAATTCAAAAGAAAAAGAGCACTCCAATTCTATGATAAAATCATGTATTCCACTTAAATAAATATTTTCCTCAGACATCGTTTCAAATATGAATAATGACTTTAGAAAATTAAAATTTAGTTTGGCACAAGAAACAAACCAAAAAATCACCAACGTTGTTTGTGTGAAAGTTTATTGCTGAAGAAACAATTTTTTTCAATTAATCCATCGTTTATTTTAACATTAATATAACTTTGTTGCCTCGCAAAAAATAATGGAGTGGAAACATTGCAATTTTAACTTCAACTTTTACATTTACAAAATGAAACATTTGTTTGAGTAAATAAAAATGAGTCCTTGGGAAAATATAAGTCAGAAAATAGAGATGGATTCATATCGGTGGTGAGTCTGCAGTTAACCATTGGTTATTCTGCCACAAAAGGATCTTTCCTTTGCAGCGCTACAGTCGTCAGTGAAAAAAGACTGGTTTGTTTCGCATAATTATGGAGCAGTGTTTACAAAGAGTATTGGCTCCTTTCACCATACTGATGATTACTTTGTTTTCGATAGTTCCTTCAAAAGCGACTGGTTATTGTGTGAAATGCAAACAGTTGTTTGCAAGCAAAGTAACCAATGATTTTATTAATAAAATTTCAGTGACACACGACTCAGTCGTGTTGGTAAGAAAAGTCATTCATTTGTCAATTTCATCATTAATTTGTTTAAATATTTGACAACTCACTAAATGTTGCACCCCATATATACGTGTAAGCAATGCTTTATTTAATAAATTAATCAAACAAAGATCAACATGCATCTGTGTATGATCTTTTATCCCTTTTGAAATTTCATTTATTTATAGCATTCATAAATTTTCACATCATTATTTCAATCGCATATATACAGTAATAAATACATTCGCAATTGTATCATTATTTATTTTTAAAATAACTGCATTATTTATTTCACTATTACATTTGAACTATTTTTCTAGCATTATAAACATATAAATGATGAATTTGTTCAACACATTTTTTAATATTCTGTTTAAATGAAGAACTCTATATTTTTTACATAAATCATTTATATAAATGAAGTAAATGAATAAAAAAAAAAAAAGAACAAGAAAATCTTGAGGAAAGATAAACGTTTGTTCTTAAAAACCATTATTTTTAACGTGGTATAACTGAATTCCACTGTTAATTGCTTTTAATATTTTAACAAATTAAGTACATCACTTGATGCCAACCTCAAAAGCAGATAAACTCAAACTTCTAATTAACATAATTTATATTTTTAATGTAAATTATATTTTACACGATTACTTTTACATATTAATGTCAATTAACATAATTACAACAAAATAACAAATTAATTTACGTAAAATAGGTTACTTTTAGAAATTCTTTTCTTTTATTCATGCAAGGGAAGAAAAATTGCATTTAAAAATTACTGAAACGTGCAGTAACAGAGAGATGAAAGAAAAAATACAATAAAAAAGTACAGCTTTTTTCATGTATCAACCATTTACCAAAGTTCAGTAACTTATCAATTATGTAGCCTTTGTCTCAATGTTTAGTTATGTTCTGTCTCAAAATTTCCGCAACAATTGAATTTTGCGCCATTTGTCAAGTGAAGTGTTGCTAACGAAAAAAAAGATAGTGTAAGAGCTGACAGCTCATGATTATTAAAAAGGGCTTTTAAATAACCTTTCTTCGTGTCAGCTCTCACACTGTCTCTTTCTCATTAGCAACACTTCACCGAACATATGGTACAAAATTCAAATCGTGCGTGAATTTTAGGACACCCAATATGATGTCAGGAATTCAATTACACCATTACCTTTCCTGTCTGTAGTCGTCATTAAACTTTGAAAATAAATATTTCTATCGTCATGCACGTCATGGCAATGCAGCGCTTGTTGCAACCCAATTCAATGAAGAAAGTACCGTTTAACATCATTACAACTTATTAATTACACTCTGAAGGCTTAAACTAGTTTGTGTAACTTTTGTAACATTACACAACTTTATGTATAATGAATGAAAATTGCATGCTATGAAATAAATAAAGAGTAGAAAACACACTTCAAATTATTAAAGATAAACTTTGAGCGAGACCAGTTCTTCGATGATCTGATTTCAATAAACCTTTCGCTCAACTATAATTAACTAAAATGTATTTAAATGTTTAATGAGAAACTTTAATGCTCCTATAACTCGTTATAATGATCATCACTTTTTATTGATCTTATAACTAATATAATAAAATGAAAATTTGTTCCTTATCAATGTCAATGAAAGAATGAAACGAACAACTTTAACATTTTTGAATCCGAAATGTTATTGGTTCTCGTATTTGAAAACTTTGAATGCATTCATCAATGATACCATATAAAAGTAAAATAATAGATTAAATTAATCTTCCATCCATGAGAAAGTTCAAAATAAATTTATTATCATGGTTATCGAAATTCATAGGCTGACAGTAGAACCTCAGAACTCTTTCTTTTTCACCTGCAAAACCAGGTGTTTTAACAGATCCCAATGTATAGACAACTGATGCAATATATATAGCATTTATTCATATTAATTAAGAGAAAAGTTATTTATTTATTTATGCATTCCTGTATGTATTTATTTACGTAATGATTTATTTATGTATTTGTTTTTATTCATATATGTATTTATTTACGTATTTGTTTATTTAATACAAAAAAAATCACATAAGAATATACTGTAATTTAAACATAAAATACATAACTTACTTGTAAAAAGGCATTTTTATTTATGCCAACTTTTGACAAATTAATTTTAATTCTAAAAGTTCCTTTAAATAACATAACAAGAAATCAATGATATGATTATTCAGTGTACCAATTGCGTGTAAACAATTTAAACAAAATTCCTAAGCAATCTAAACAATGACATATAATATACATAAATTTTATATAAACTACATGAATAAAAATATTAGAAGTCCATTTATAATTATTCATTTGTTATACCACATAGTTTTATTATTTAGCTTGTATTTATCATAATCAATTTCCTTTTTACACGTTTTAATTATTATTATTATTATTATTATTATTATTATTATTATTATTATTATTATTATTATTATTACTATTATTATTATAAAAATTAAAGTTCCCATTATTAAGGGAACAATTTCTAACAAATTATTTCAATTAATATTTGCTTAATGAATTCTTAGAAGCTGAGAATCAGTTAAATAAAATAGCATTGAATTAAATACAATTCGAATATTGTTTCTTAAACTGAATTACCCGTTTTGCTATTCAATTTAAAATCATGAAATTCGAGTGGACCGTTTTAAATTGAGCACAAAGCATAACAAAGTATTAATTTAAATTGTAAATTTAACTAATATTTTAAATTCATAACATACAAAAAAAAGAGTACATATTTTTGTTTAATTCAAATAAACTGCATAAAAATTTAAATTTGCATCAGTACATTCCTTGAAATACAAAAGTTTGGCGTAGATTCTATATCAGCAAAATTCCATCTAACGCATTATCAGTTCACCAAGAATATATGTTTTGATGAACTGCTGTATAATTGAAATACATTAGTTTATATTCAAGAATAACAACATAGTCACATGTATTTTAAAACGTGCTTTGTAAATTTGATTTCGGTGTGGAAACATACATTAACACTATATTTATAAATGTGACCTAAAGTATATTCTATTACTGGCTTGAATCAATATTGATTCATTGATACGGGAATAGTTGAACTAATGTTTAAACTTAATTTATGTACAGAATACTTGATTGCAATTGACAAATATACAATAAAATCCAACGCAATCTTTTATATCACGGTATTCCGTTAGCGATAAAATCGCAATTCTTGTACGTGTGTTCATGTCAAATTTATGTAAACTAACTTTTGATTTGAGTACAAAACACAAAATAAATAGTATGAATTCAAACAATAAAGCCATAATAGAAATAATCAGCGATAAAAAGTTGAACGGAAAAAATGTAAACAGCGCGGACGAGCGTTGGAAACAACATTGAAATAACATTAAAACAATGCTGAATTGTGAATTATAATAATTATAATTTGATAAGTAAATAATTAGTTGATAAGTAAAATCATGAAAAAACGCTGAACGAACCTTCGAATCTCATCGACGAATTTATTTGTCGAAAGACTGAGCCCCGTATCTGAAAATGTTTCCCGCGCGAACGGTCGCGTGCTT
>JABFOX010003370.1:0-10397 GCA_022817665.1 Axea sp. ZL-2020
GTAAAAGAAGGCTGCAATTCGAAATGACTATATAATTTGTATTCAGTTGAATATAATAATTATAATTGTTATCATTCACATGATTACTGTATATATGATATTCAATATTTTAACACAATATGTAAATTAAATAATACAGAATATATTATTTAAGTAATTTTATTCTACAATTATCAATAATATATATTAGCATTATTTCTTTGTTATGAAAATAATATACATATTGTAATTTAATTAAATAATTCAAAGAAAAACTATATTTCTACATATTAATTAATTTTATTTAATTATGGATTTAAACATTAAAAAATATAATAATAAATTCTGTATGTTTAATATCCGAAATCCGATTTGCTGTACAACAACAGTAATGTGAATGTTTACTGGAAACTTATATAGCACTTATATAAAATGATATTTGATTTATTGTGCTATTGATTTGCAGTCCACTTTTGCTGTTTGCATAAAATTTATTTTATATAATTTTTCTTGCAAGTTCTTGATTTTAATATACAGTAGTGATTACTAAATGATTTTTACAAGATTGTCAGTACAATCATAATTAATTAACAATAATTTTAATAACTAGTAACAGTGCTTCCATTATATTAAGAAAGTCAATTGTAATGACTACTTATTTTTGCAATGTACAATATTTGGTTAAAGAATTTTTTGTTTTAAATTCAATAAATTTGTTTTCAAGCGTTCATAATAATAGGAAACTGCCTTATTTGAATTATTGTATTCGAATTAGCAATTATTCTTTAAAAAGCTTAATATATAAAACATTACTTGTATCCGTTTTAATTTTATTTTAATGATTATAAATAATATGCATCAGAGTTACATTATGGCTTTTTGAAGAATTTTGCAAAACTAATTTCAACTAAATTGAATGGCAATAAATTGATTTTAATAACTATATTTACATAAAGGCTGCCATATTGTTAACAATGCATATAAGAGCAATATAACAGCGACGAAAATAAACATATTAGCTTTTCATTGTAGCACAGAGCATAATTTATTATAATACACATGTCAAAGATCAAAAATTGTTTGAAATCAGAATCCGATTTATTGACAGAAAAACTAAGCAGGTTTTAAAAAACAAAAAAGAAAGTATAATTATACATGTTAAAAAGTTTACTTGCAAATAAAATAATTTTATAAGTAACAATAAATATAATTTTCTCAGATCATAATTAACGTTACATTCTTAATTATACTATAGTATAAATGTTTGTTTATAATTTCATAAATTTATGTGATATAGTTTTCAATGATTAATAAAATTATTTCATAAGTAAAGTAAATCCGAGCCTGGTTTCAATTTACACTTAATGTATTACGCTTTTAAATGGCAGCAATTGCTATAAATTGTAAACGACATCATTGATAAAAATAAATAAATAAATAATTAGTAATAAAAACAAATATTTGCACAAGAGAAATTAATTTAAATATTATTTTATCCTACGAAAAATTATAATTTATTCAAATAATAACCACAGAAGATAAAATAATTGCATAAAAATGATATCGTTTTTGTCAAACATATTTTTATAAATTTTGTATGCATTTCAATTATAACTATAACTTTAAAAATAATAAATTTTGAATAACCTGCACTCAAATTTTATTAACAAATTATACGATGACGTTTGTTCATTCGTTTATTCATTCATCAGTCAACGTAATGAATAGAGTATCACAAGTCTGTGACTAAAATGTGTTCTTTGGCTACTTACACTGAGGCATTATCCAATGCAATTGTTTGACTGTTGATATCACTTTCGATATTCATGTGGTGACCGTTCAATTCCTTGTTGTCGCTATTATCCGTTTTATTATCAAGGACGGTTTTGCTACCATTAAGGCCATTCGCGTGCGTACCATTATGTACGATATCGGGACTGCTATTATTCTCCGTACGTAAAGCGTTTTGTTCGCTAGTTAGGAATTGCTGAGTAGCCTCTGATATAAGACTAGCTGTCATGACATCGTCAACTTTGTTTCCAGATGCCGTTTTATCATTATCATCAGGGCTGTTATCTTCTTTTAATTTCTCACTATCTCCAGCTTCTCCCTACAAATTATGTTATTTCTTAAAGAATTAGATTAATTAATATTTCCACCAATGTTAAATCAATAGGAATTCGCAATTAATAAAAAATGTAATATTTTAAAATCTTTCTATTAATTATTTTGATTTGTTAAATCTACATGAGTTTTATTTGATGTTCAGATCTGTCCAAAATAATATATTTCAAATTAAATGTTTTTTGTAATTTCTCGTAGTTTTAACTAATTTTATAGTTTATTTACATTTATATTAAAATTTGAAATATTCAATAAATTAGAAATAAATAATAGATCAGTAATGTTAATTAAAATTATAGAAATTGTTACGGAATAATAAATATATGTAATTATTAAAGAAGGCTGAAAAAATACAAAATGTATTAATTGCAAGCATTTTACTGTAAACATTGCTAGAAATACTGATAAGAATAAACACATTTTAGACAAACGTAAGAAAATCAATAATAATTCTATATATAATAAAAGAGTTTATTTTAACTTATTTTAATTAGATTTTTTAATTTGATAAAACTGATTATTCACTTACTTTTGCAGATGAATTTGATTGACCTCTACCACGCGTTCGCAACATAATAGCTTCTACACGCTTACGTCTTTCATTTCGTTCTTCCTCTTCCTTTTTAAGTCGCTCTTCTGTTTGAATTCGTTGCCTACAATAAGATAAAAATATATTTTATAATTATTTAAAATTGTTATTTTATTATAACAAATACATTATATGTGGTAAAGGCAGTTTACCAATTAAGTTTCATATTTTTGTTTGCATAAAAGTTAAACTTTCATTAATTAATTATATGACACGTATAATACTTTATTACATTTATGTTTACGTTGATATAAATTACATTAATAAAACAACATAAATACAGTTTTTTTATTAATGTAATTTATATCAACGTAAACATAAATACAGTTTTATTGAAAACTAAAGTATTGTACTAAATTCCACTTAAAAAATAATTTTAATAGCAAATATAATAACATAAATTTGTCTCACATTTGTCGTGAGTTTTGACTAACCTTTCAGCTTCTTCTCTGGCCTTTCGTTCGGCTTCTTCTTTTTCTTGTTTTTGGCGTGCTTCCTCCTCTCTTCTTTTTCTATCTTCTTCTTCTCGTCGTTTTGCTTCCTCTATTGCTTGTCGAAGTCTTTGTTCTTCTGCTTCACGAGCTTCGTTTGCTAAGCGAAGTGTTTCTTCTTCTAATCGACGCTGCTCTTCCTCTTCAGCACGTAATTTTTCAGCCTCTAGACGAGCTTGTTCTTCCTATAATTTTAAATTTCTTATCTCAGTAAGAGTTTATAATTTAGAAATATATTATTTAATATTTAAAATATTTTCATCAAATGCAAGTATAATTACAACTTTTATAATTTTAAAATACTGTTAATATTTTAAATATCTTACTTTACGTTGACGTTCTAGTTCAGCTTCTCGTTCTGCTTGTTCTCGAGCAAGACGTCTACGTTCAGCTAGAGCTGCTTTGGCTTCTTCCTCTGTAGTGATTCTTACCTTGGCAATCATCGAAGCTGTATAACCATAGAGTAGTGTAATAAAAAATAATAAATATAGTGGAATTTTAATAATTGTTTTAATACGCACCACTCATATCACACTCTTCTTCCAAGTCCGGTTGTTCTGATTTCATTTCAGCTTCAGGGCTCTTCTTTTCGACTTTGATTTCACCCTTCTTCTCCATAGAAGTCAATGAGTTTTGCTGGATCAACTGTTCATCTTCTCCGACCGGTTTAGTAGAAGCTGATAAGTCCGAATTTGGAAAAGTCTGCTTTTTTGATTCCTGAGTAACAGGTTCAATCACCACTGATTCTTTTCCATTCTACGCAATAAATGTATACTTTAAAATAAATATAATGATATTTATAATAGCTTAATAACAATTTTTAATGCTTAAAAATAAAGATATTAAATATTAATATCAATAAACAAAATTTAATTAATAAATTTTCAATAAATTTGTTAAATTTATTTCATTGGCGCTGTTCTTAGCTAATACATAAATAAATCAATAATATTTATTAATAATTATTTTCAAAAGTAAACTTATTTCGCGTTTATCATATTTTTGAAATTGTTGAATGACATACTTCTTTTTTTTCAGAACCTCGATCTTTCTTTTCCTCATGCTTATCTGTTGTTTCAGGTTTTTTCTCGTTCTTTATTATTTCCGCTTGGTTTTCACGCACAAATGTTACATTTTCAACACCTGGACTCTGTAATGGTGTTGCCCTCGGCGTGGCACGCGGTGATGGTTTAATGTTTTTCACGAGCTTTTCCGAGGATTTTTTAACACTGTCCGTTACTTTGGATGTTGACAATTTCTTTGGAGTGCTTTGGACTTTGGGCAGTGGTGGTTTTGAATCCTTTGTAGCTTTTTCTCCGATTGAATCTGTTACAATTATTAGGCACATTATTTTTTTCTGAAAATTTCTCTACATTTTATCATGTATTTTTTTACATTTATTTTTAGTATTTATATGTGCAATCACCAAACATAATAGTAATACAATAATACTTATAATAATAGTTTTAACAACAAAATTCAATAAATGTAATTGAAATAAATTATTAACAGTGATTTAATTTAAAAATATTTGATAAATTTTAGGGAAACTTTTGTCGTGAATTCTACCACTGTTAATATTAAATAAAAAATAATAAACTATTGTTGAATACAACTTTTACATTTATTTACCTGCTATTTTACTTGTTATAAAATATTATGATGAGCAAAAACAATGTATTTGTTTTTTGCGTTTCTTACTAATATTTTAGTTTTTATTTCATTATATGGAATATCCTAGTTTTTATCTAAGTAACAGTCTACGGAAATTAAATTTAATAGTGAATTAATTACATTTATTCATGAAATATAAATACAAGTTTATAAACCTATTCAGATGGACAGTTTAACGCGTTCGTAAATAGCTGTAGAATTCGTTATTAAAAAATAAAAAGCCATGCTCACTATGTCGTTCTGTGACAGAAACACCAGTTCCAGCAATAGAAGCGGGTCGCGGACGACGAGGGGTAGTTGCTGTACGAGGGCGCAGAGTCACGTTACTGCTACCCACACTGCTGCCACTTTGTTGACTCATGGAACTAGGTGGTCGCGATGGGCTGTTTGGTGTTGCTTCACCGCTGCGGATACCTACATATGTCCATATCCACCTCGTTTTAGATTTATCGTAATCTTACTTTTTATTAATAATGTCGCTAAAATTTATTTTCTTGTGAAAAAGTTATTTTTTTTTTTTTTATATAAAATTAAGTACTTTAGATAGTTTAAATAAATAAACTTAAATTAAATCAACTGATACAAATTATTATACATTATATATTATATGTTAAACAATTAGAATACTATTTATTAAGAAAATAACAAATAATGAAAGAAACAATATCATAATGATACATAAATACAAAACTTAAAATAATTTTTCAAGTAATTAATATATTTTAATTTACTTTTTCATAAGAAATATTTTTTTTCCATGATTTGTTAAAATGTCAATTATTTTTACTTATTTAACTTATCAATAAGCAATGTCTTGTATGGCCACATCCACGGTTAATTCATATAAAATAGATATGCTAGATTAATTAGGCCAAATACTATTTGAATTATTGCAAGTTGCAGGCTCACCATTAATAGCGACAGGTATCAGACGTCCATAGGATGTATTATATAATAATTTTATACAGCAAATGATAATAACAAATAAAGTGGAAATTAAATATTTCAAATTATATGAAAAAAAAGAGAACTATAAATAACAGAGGATTAAATTGTGTTGCACATTAAATACAATTATACAAGTGTTATTGTTATACATGAAACATGATATTGTAATTATTAAAAATATGATTTTTCATAAATACTGATTACATAAAATATATCTGGATTACTTAGCTGGTGATGCGCGTTATTGCAGAAGATAAATAATATATTAAAATGTATTACAAAAAGTTTACCTTACCGAAGATGTACGTTGGTATAGTATTGAACCTTCACCTTTGTCAT
This sequence comes from Axea sp. ZL-2020, assembly GCA_022817665.1. Classification (NCBI taxonomy): domain Eukaryota; kingdom Metazoa; phylum Arthropoda; class Insecta; order Hymenoptera; family Scelionidae; genus Axea; species Axea sp. ZL-2020. The sequence goes on from JABFOX010003370.1 coordinate 6,145, forward strand.
CGAAAGCCAAATATAGTAGTAAGTTGTCATAGGGAGCTACTTGTTAATCAATTAAAAGAAAAATGCATTTTCACATATTTTATTTACATCAACAATGTGGTTAGTTAAGAAAAGATTCCGATCCATCAGTCACGAAGTAGAACAAAGATTATAAGAAAGCTTATACATGTACTTGATATAACAAAAAGTGGTATTTTTCATTGATTTACAGTGGCTCCCTTTTGTCTGAAGTTCATGCAAATACGTATGTGCTCCCAACTCACTTCAAGCATCTGTGTTATTGATTCTTATAGAAACTTATTTACAACTGAAAAAGCAGAAACTCGAGTTGCTACAGATTTAGTAACAATTTCCCCAAGTTTCGTTAAATACTATTTCTAAAAAGATAATTGAAAAGATTATCACTGTTATTATATAATTAAAAAATTAAGCAAAATATTTACAATGAAATTATTCAAATTTGATTTGGATGATAGGCTATCGTGTATCGAATTTTTTATGTTCAGTTTGATAGTTTTATATAAATTAATATTTTAATTGAAATTATTTGTACAATTTTACGTTTAACATTTTACTAAATGTATTTATATATACCAATGAGCACGTAAACTAAAATGACTTTAATGATTATCAAATTTTAAATCGTAAATTCTAATTTGATATACTCATTTAAATAAACAAGCTGTATCTTAAAAATTACTATTCATGTTATAGATCTTATGACATTTGAAAATAACAATTATTTTTTAATACAAAAAACAGCCATTTTTGATATTAACATTAATAAAGTTTGTTATTTGTATTTGACTACTTTTAAGTAAGTAGTGAAATGTATATTTATATTTCTAACACCCCAGAAATAATAATAAAAGTAGTACATTAAAAAAAGTTTTTACATATATTATTTAGTTATTTTTGTTACATATGTATACATATTTTTCCATAACTACACTTATAGATTTTTCATTTTTAAAAAAATTAAAATTTCAAGGCTATATTAATTAAAAGAAAAGAAAGAATAAGAAACAAAATGGCTGAAAAATTGGAACAACTGAAAACTCATTTGGAGTTATTTAAAAAAGAAGTGAGAAAGTATCAAAACTGAGGTATAATAATGAGAATGTGAATTTAGGTCAAGATTTAGTGTACTTATAATTTTAAAACGTTTTGTTTCAAGATAAATTAGACATTTAGTTTTTGATTTACTATTGATTTTCTATGAAATATTATCTTCGTTAAGTAAACAAATTGTATAAGTAATAATGAAATGAATTATTTTATATCACACAGACCTGCCGAAAATTTAAAGTACTATATAATATTTATGAATTATACAATTTATTGAAAATATTGACATTTCACATTTTTTATTTTTCACTGATATCAATAATACAAAATAATTAAAAGTATATTACTTTTATCAAAAACTCTGAAAATTATATTTAGAAAGACTACATGTAATTTGGATATCAACAAGATTTATTCATAATATTAACAGTAATTAAATATATTAACAACATGGAAGTGCTTCTATAAAATAATAAATATATTTATAACAAGCTAATATAATGTTGAATAAAAAGTCATAAAAAATTTGTTCATTTTTGTGCAACTCAGATGTTAATTTTAAAGCAAAATTAATAAGCAGATTTAATTTTTGTGCAATAATTAAAACGTACTAATATTTAATGTAAAAACTTACTTCATCATAAAAATATAAATATAATTTATCATTTTTATTCACTATTAAAATAAAATAAAAAAATTAAAGGTTTTATTGCTAAAGTTTGAATTTGAAAGTTAATTTGTCCATTAAATAAGATATAACGAAACCGATACACGAAGCTGTTCGTAGAAGAAGAAAATTATTCCGTTCGAAGTAGGTAATTAAAAATGTAGTTAAATGAAGATAGGAGTTGAGTGCACAGGGACGTGCTCACCTTGTTGCTGTTGGTATTCGCGCGCCTTGCGACGTAATCTTTCGGCGCGCGTGGGCCTCGGAATCGGGACCGAGCCTGGTAAAGTACCCATGCTACGCGAATTATCCGAACGTTTTAGAGTTTTAGCCGCGGATGCAGCTAAATGGGACATGCTGCGACTCATGCTAGAAGCGGTCAAAGGCTGGGCCTGCCGTTCCGTCAAAGTGCTAAGCTCGGCGAATCGGGGTTTCCGAGGCTGCGCCAGTTGGTCCAGCCTGGACATCGAATAGGTCCTACCTGGTGAACGCGTGAATGTCTTCGATCCGGGACTGCGTGCAGATGGCGGGCCATCCCTTGGAGACGGTATAGTGGGCACCAAATCTGTACGCCTTCTGTTCACTCGCAAGTACATCGCATTTGTTCCAGGAGTTCCATCACTATCGTCACCTGGAAAGTTTGTGGCTTAGAAGCGTTCTAAAGTAATTCTATTCCATCTTGGTTGCTTTTTTTGTTTTACTAATGTTGTGTGTTAAATTCAGGCAATAATTTATTACATGTAGCAAATTTCATGGATTATTTATTGCAAAATTTTTTGTTTTCAATTTTTTTTATTTATCTCTTAATTTTACTTATCTAATAAAAATTTTATTAGATAAGATAAAAAAATGTTAAATATCAATATTTCAGTATATATATATACATTTCAGATAATTTAAATATTACTTTTTGATTAATAACCGTTTCAATTACATTAACTGAATTTTTTCCTTTAATTTTAATAACGATATAAAAAAAAATAAAAATACAAAAAAACATATACAACATTTTATATATGCATATTAAGATCATTTTTAGATAAATTTAAGTAATTTGATGTTAATGATTCGTAGGATAAATTTATTTACTTTAAAAGGATGTATCTTTGATTTTTATAGATATTATAGTTTTCAAAATGTTGACACGCATGAATAAAATGAAAATAACATGGAATTCATAATTAAATTATTACTTTAAAATAACAAACGAACAAAAATGTTAATTTGAAATAACAAGTCTGATGGAACAATGAATTGTCTAACAGTAAATTTGTCATATAAACACAAATTCAAAATTATTATTAATTTTAATTATTATTAAATTAAAATAAATTCTGCAACATTTAATGTATTTAAAATTAACAGTGTTTACGAAAAATGAACTCTAATTCCTTTTTTAGTATCAATTCTACTTCATTAGGATTATAACATTACTTATTACCCTTATCGTGGACATTTTTAGTATTTTTTCTTGTTTGTCAATGATTTTATTCGAATTTCTATTTTTAATTAGTTGAACAAATTCATTTTAACTACTGATGAATCAAAAAGACATATACGTTTTAGTAAATTTTATACAAAATTATGTTATATAATAATAAATTTGTCAGTATTTTTATTAGTAGATAGTAGTTTTTTTATAAAATTTTTGTCTAAAATTCTTTATTCAAATATATAAATGTCATTTATCAAATACATTTAAATGCATTGTTGTATAGTGGATCCCAAAGAGTGTTTGGGATTCGAAAGAGATCCGCGTGATACGAAAAAGAAACGCGTAATAGTTGACAGTTGAGGGTTATTTAAAAGGGTTTTTAATAATCTTTTTTAATGTCGACACTCACACTTTACCGAACAAAGAGTGCCAATTCAAATATCGCGTTAATTTTAGGACATAATTTAACATATTAAGATTATAACATTGAATATAAATTAATACGATTACTGTTTAAAAATAAATATAAAATAAATTTTAGTTTATGTAACAAACCTGTTTCGTATATAAATATATAAATAACGCTGTTTTGTTTAGGAATCAAAATATTTTAGACCGACATTTTTGTTTAATATTAATTAATTTGAAATAACTTGAATATGTTCCTTTATATACAAATAAATATTGTATTATATATTACAGTTATGTAAATCAAAAAGCTTTATTAGAAAATGTATAATATTTTATTATAGAATAATCAGGATTTTTTAACTATGATAAAGTAAAATAACTGTAAAAATATTATAAATTATAACTAAAATTATAATTATTGCTATAAAAATAATAGATTGTAAAACAAAATAAAAAATATGTACCTTGATTCATGTTTGATAATTATAAATTCATTTAAGTAACTTCACGTAAATTCTAAATGATTCTCAATAGTATTTACTTATAACTTAATTAAAACAAAACAAACGGAAAAATGTAAATATAAGACGTTATGTAAAGATATAAATGTCGTACAAGCAATATATACGGATATGACATTAGATTTGTCTTTGCATATCCTGATTGGTTTAT
>JABFOX010003371.1:0-10397 GCA_022817665.1 Axea sp. ZL-2020
TTTAACTAAATTTGAAACTAAGTTTCTCACTGTTATTTGCTTTATTCATTTGTATACTATATGAATATCATCAAATGATTGGAAATTGTTCAAAAAAAGTTTTTTGCAATTGCAGTTACTAAATTAAATATGTTTGACGGTTTTTGAAATTATAATTATATTTATATCGCAACTTATATGAGCATTTCATCTTTAATAACAATTCACAAAGTAACTTAACATTTATCTGAAAACTAATTACTGACAAAATTGATTATCCTGATTTGTTGAGTATATTGAGATTTCAAGTTCCTGGGAGACTATCAACATATAAAAAGATATTCAACATAGAACATTTGTAAATACCCTGTAACACAAATAACCCTATAACTAGAATATGCAAAGTTACCAAATTATACGATTTGAATATTATGTTTTTAAATTCAAATGACCTATAAAAACAAATGAATTCTACTGTCCTGAAATTTGAATAATGTACATAAATAACCTATCTATAGTAATAAGATACAAATTATTTATTATATTATTAGTAATTTTCTTTTTGCTCTTTTCTTATTTGATTTGTTAATACATCTATTATGATTTAACATATTTATTTATAGTAGTGTGTGGAATTTATTATTTGATAATTCAGTTTTAATTAAAAATTTTTTTCATAAAAAATTACTTATACAAGTAATAATGAACATTCTCAATTTAATATTTAATAATAACACTGCAAATTCTAAAATATTTTAATTTTGTAAAATTAATTTTTGAACAAAACAAAATTAATTTTTGCAGGGCTTTTATATCTATTAGTCTAAATATCAACTGGAGACTAAACAATTCTCAAATTTATCGTAAAAACCTATCAAAATAAAAATGCTGTATCCCTAATAACTAAACCAACAGGATAACATTTTATTTGTTTCCTAATTCGTGTATGTCCAAAATTCTATTAACTGTAATGCAAAACTTTGAGATAATTTAACATATAAATTCTATTAATAGATCATTTTGATAACAGTATAATTTTAATTCTATTTATTTATTACTTTTATTCAGTTTTAATGTTACTTAATGTATTATGATATCACGAGTGGGGTGATTAAGAATTAGTATATAAAGATGATTCCCGTTAATGAATTCATAGTCATTCTTTTCTGTGATTTATAAGTACAATATTCGGAAAAATGAATACCATTTTTAACGTAATTATTTTTGTGATGCTTAGTGTAGAATTTTCCACTGCTTTACACTTTGAACAGTGTAATAAATTATGTAACTTAGGTATGTTCTGACAAAATAATTTTATTTTAAATAATTATAATTTAATTATTAATGTTCGCTAAAATGTCGATGTAATTTAATGTTTTTTAATATATACATTTTCCTCGATCAATAACAGTTAAAATTATTTTTGCAGACGGTAAATTACCAAATTCAGTCGATATTCAAGGATGCAATGATGATGAAATATGCGTTCTTGGAAAAAAGGGAAAGATGGTTACTGTTAAATTCACAGTTGACCATGAAGTTAATCTATTGAAACAATACATTTATGGAAAATGGTATACGTGTTTCCCATATCCATCTTTGAATACTATGATAGCGAATGATTACATTTATAACGAAGATGGAACCAAAGCTATCTTTCCCTTGGTACCAAAAAGAGAGTATACTTTTAAAAGACACTTTGATTTACCGTCAATAGCACGGGTAAGTAGCATATGTAAATTTTACATATTAATAAAAAATAGCAATAATGCTGCCAGGTACTTTTTAACTATTTTACGTTTCACTAATTTCAATTTTCTTGTCATATTGATATTTATATATTTTTTCTATTTTACATCAGAATAATATTAACTATACTTTATATTTGTAAAAACTGATTGTTATTTATATCTATCACTGATTGTGAATTTTATGATTAAAGACAACTGCGCTACCCGAATTTATTTACTTATATATATATTTTTTTTATGTACTTAATGTTAGTCTTTTCTTCTGTCTATAGTGATCCAATCATGATACGAATTTTACTTTTGTATAAATTGAATTTCAAAATTATATTTTGAAATATTGAATATTACCTCTTGTTATTAGTTAAATGTAATGATAACTTTTAACCGTATTTTATTTAGATATAATAAAATATTATTTCATTTTTTCCAGTCTATATCTATTACCGTGGACTTGGTGTTTGCTTTAAAAGAAGCTAATGGAAGTACTTTAAAGAATGTATTTTGTTATTTAACATCTATTAAGACTAAATAAATTATTCATATTATAAATAATTGTATGATTGTGTACTCCTAAAACGACAATTTTAATTTTAATAAATATATATTTGTCACTTATATTAGTTTTGTATTCAATTGTCAATGTAAAAATTACTTAAAAACAATAAAATAATTATTTTATATTTAAATAATTTTATCATTTATATAATAAAATTAATAAAATTTTATTTACATTATTATTTTAATAATTTCTTATGTAAATATTTAAACCTATGTACAGTACACATTTATTTATTAAAGAAGAGTTGTTTATTTTTTTATAACAGTTAATTTTTTTCTTTATATATAAATATGTATACTTTTAGTAGATACTTATTAGTGTCTTCATTATCAATTTTTCAAACATATCAATTATTATTCAAGTATAGCATTTAAATTTATAAACTCTGACGTAATAATTAATACGATAATAAGTATAAAATTAAACAAAACATGAAAAATGTATTTGAGAATAAATAATTACGATATAAATCTAATATTCAGTAACAAATAAAAATTCCATACATTTTCAAGACAAAATATACTTTCACATTATAAATTTTTTTTTTAATAATTTATCTTAGATTTTAATATCTTTTGTACGATAATGCATTCATACATACGATATTTTTGTACCTACATAGAAAATAATACTGTAGTTAAATTTCATTAAAATGACAACAATTTTTTCTATAAGTTCAGAAATAAATTTGCAGCTTTAAAAAATCTTTAATAATAAAATTTTGTATAGCAATACGTAAAATGAATTGAACAAAATAATTTTGGGGTGATAAATTAAAGTTTAATTATATTTACCAAATGTTTGCTTGACTTTAATTTGAATATTAATTCTAACATTTATTTTAAGAAATTATTTCTGAATGTGGATATATACATTAAGAAGTATGCTTTGAAGTTATATATTAACGTATATGTATAATAGCTGTTTGTAATAAATTATTTTTAAATTTAATGCACTGTTTTTATAAGTATTTAATACAAAGAAATTTTCATCTTTGCCATTAATTTTTACTAAATGCCCGTGCATTTGACACTTTTTTCCTTCAATTATTATGTCAGAAAGCAATTTCATTTTGTCGCACTATTATATATGGATTTAGTCATATAATGTAGTAATACTGAATATTTTTAGATTAAAACTTTATGATTTAATATTAAGAAATGTTAATTTGAAATTTATTGATTGTTTATTTAAACATATTAAAATTAATATTACTTTTATTATTTTGTTGAAATTCATCGAATGTTATTTTAGAAAAATATTCTTCCCCTTGTTATTTTGAACAGAAAGTATTTAGTTGAGAAAAATGATTGTAGATTATGTTTTAATTTAGATTTTAAAATTATGTTAACAAATTAGTAATTTTGGATAATTTGACTACTTTATTTCATAAAATAAACTATATTTTCATGAATATATTCATGAATTTAAAATATTGTAAGAGTGAGCGAGATCATAAATATTATGTATAGAGTTTTAAACTTCGAAATAAAATGTGGTGCTGTAAATTCTATCAATATACAACAACTTAAGTCTCCTAGAATTATAATTTTTCTTAAAAAATGAACATAAGTATCAAAGGTATGAAACTACAAAAGAGAGAGGGAATTACTGAAAGTAGATATAATATAAATATTAATAGATACAGAGATTTGTATATTGTTAAATTGTTCAAAAAAATATTCGTAGAAGATATATTCAAATAAAGATGTTGCTTAAAGTCTATAATGTTTTTCTTTCTAAAGAGATATTAAGAATTAAAATTTTAATTTATTGGAATAAAAAATTACTATTCAGTTGTCATAGTTACATTTATTTATTTTACTTTATTATTTATTATATTATATATTATAATATTATATATATTAAATTCCGAGTTCAAATGATCAAATTATTATAATATCTTTCATAGAGAAAAAATACATTGATGGTAATAAATTCAATTACATGATTTTCTTATTTTTTCTGATTTGTGATAAAATATTCTTTCTTTTAAAAGTTTTTAACATTATTGATTAAACTTCTTAAAATATTTACATAATAATATTTTATTGTACAATTTTGAAGAATGTAATTTTGTGGTAATGACCGAGAAAAATTATATGTATTATATTAAATGACGAGCAAATAATGTATTGTTTCTGCAAAGTTGATATTCAGCTACATTAGAATTATTTTATGCGAAAAAAACTGCTTCGTTTTCTTGTCATCTTCGATATTAACTGCATACAATGGCGCGATCCTTTCAAGGTATTTGCACGACGATATGATGATCATCGGATTCTTTTATGAGTACGATAATCAAACTTTGTTTTGTCTCTCGTTTTGGTATTTCGACCTGTCGGAATGTCATTTGCCGTTTTAAATCGTGTCTTGCGAGAATAACATCGATATTTCATGGGACGATCGAAATGTCGAGAAGGATTAACAACTTGCATTATATTGTAGTGTTTCATCTTCTTACATTATTTCGTGTTATAAAGATTATGAGTCAAAAGTATGTTCATATGTAACTGACAGGTTGTCGCATTTACAATTGCAATACATTAGTATGTATTGCAATTTTTAAAATTTCATAGAAATAATCGGTGAAAAAAATTCATTTAAAATGAGTCCAGTGTTCATTAAAATTCAATATATTTAATTTATATCATTGTAGAAAAAATGATAATAAAAATCTATTGCTAATAGTATATTTATGGATTAATCATTATTAATGTCATTTTATTAATTTTATTTATTAATAAACAGGATATAAAGTTATAACGTTTCATTGATTTCTCTATCTATATATAGAATCTATGTCTAATGTATGTTTTTCTTATATATTATATGACTGCAATTATCTATTAATTAATCAAGAAAGTGAACATTTCGAATTCAATTGGTGTTTACTATACTACAATAATAATAATAATACCATCCATAAATGAATTGTTTATTGGATTTTTAATCAATTTCAATTGATGCTTTTAATAAAACAAATTATTCAAAATTAATAATGTTATTATTAATGAATAAAACAATTAATTAAAAAATCAAAACTTTTTAAATGATTTTAAAAGTGAAAAACTAATGCATAAAATAACAAAAATTTTACTGTTAGTTCACTTTCTATTAGTCAATCCAAGTATAAATAAAAAAGCCCAGTCTCAAACTTTATTTATCAGAATTATATATTTTGTTAAGTTGAAAATTCAGGATAAATTATAATGTTTTGTATATTATAAGAAAAGAACATAATTTAAGTTATCTGAAATACATTTGGAATAAAAATGATATTTTTATATAAGTTCTGCTGAAACCACAAATAACTATCCAAATTTGATAAGAGCATTGCGAAATTTTTAGTCTTCAATTTTCCGTGTCTCAGTTAAAACGGATTACGAAGATATTCATTTTATAAATGAATTTCAGACAATGAGAATATGTATATCTTTAAAAATACCTTTTATAACAATTTATATAAATTCAGTTTCAGTTGTAGTTATACACATAATTTCTGGAACAAAAAATCAGAAAGTTGTACGGTTTGATCAATTATACAGAGTAAAATCAGGGCGGTAATTGTATCGATTGCTAGAAGGGCGGAGAAGAAAATGTTTCTGAAGTGCGTTGGCGGACTTTCTCGACCCCCTAGAGTTGTTCGTGACATATCTATGAAATCTTTTCGCAATGATTTATTTCGCATGAATTATCAAGATTTCCGATCCAGTCACTATGAGCATAATTACTGATCTCATTAGCAAGATCAATACGATTAGATACGCTGACTTTTATATCGTTTTTATAGTTCAATTAAATTAATAACTGCAATAAAATAAATGTGACGTGTGAGAGAGGTATCAATTAATATGTAAGGATTAATTGGAATCTGCGATATCGTTCATATCTAGTTTTTTGCGAAGAAGAAACTTGTACAATTATGAATTACCAGAACTTATGCTGGTGTAATTGGTAAAGATATGACGCTTAAATTTAGTCTTTTACGAATGTTTAATTTGTTTGTTGTGACAATTAAAGTGTAGTAATTAATAATAGTTAACATGGAAACCTTGACATACAGAAATTAGTGGTGAAACTAAATTGAAATATTTATTAAATTTATGTCACCTTGGTAGTAAATATGTATTGTAAAATGATACAAATTTATAAACAAAAATAAAAATAACATTTCATTATTTTGTTTATTAAAATACAAAATAAAATTGAGCTATTATAAACTTATTCCTTTTACATAAAACATGTATTTGTGTGTTTTACAATTATTAGTTATATATATATAAATACGCTGTATCATTTAACATTTAAAAGGCTATTATAATACACATATGATGATTGTACTATCTGAAATTAATATTTTTCTCAGACATGCAATATATATATATTGTTTTTATTAAAAATGAATGTCACATCATATTCTTTTTGGATGAAATTATAAATGTGATTATAATTTTTATTATTTATTAATAATTATTTAGAATTTTATATTTGATAGAATGACTTGATGAAGCACTAATCTAATCTAATCATTATTAGATTTAGTATTGGATCTTACATGGAAATTTAAATTATATATTAAGAGGAACATGATCAAGACTTATTTTTATATAAATAAAAAAAGAAATATATTAATAAATTGACTATCAGATATTTCCATTTGTTCAAATATATCTTTTTTATAACTGAACCGAGATGTCAAGTTAGAGTTCTCGATCAGATATCATATCACATATTAAATCTGATGAATTTTCAATAGTGCTTTTATCTTATTACTATTATTATAATCAGTTTCAGGAGAATGTTTGAGGTCTTAATCATGAAAAAATTTTAAACATTAAAAATTTACATTTTTGATTTTGTAGTAAAATCTAAAATCTGCAATATACCATGACTAGTACTCAATCTGAACTATGAACTATGTGTTGTTTAGTGGTAAGATCGAGACGTGATTTATACTAGATTTTCAGTTCATTTTGCGGAAACAAGTCTTAAAACGTAAAAGATGTTTTATGTTGAGCATATGTTTTTCTCTAAGTTTAATCTTTGTAAATGATAACACGTTTTCAATTAGACTGATATCAAGCTGACTGGGAAAGCTAATCTATTGTAAATATATCATAATTCCTTTTCCACTCTAGTTATGCACAACTTTGATGTTTCGACACTTTCTTGACATGCACAGTAATCCGGTGTAAAACACTAAATTCCAACCTCCATTGAAGTACTTCCAAACTTACATTTTCCATCTGTGCTGCTTTAACTATGCGCTTAACAAAGTAATTAGTTGTTCGTAAGGCGAAATTATATTCGTCACGCATACATTCTTGGAATTCAAGTGCAATAGGATTCATTGATGAAGATAACAATGGAGAAATCTTTATTAACATTGGCCTCAGCCTACTCTGAATGATATTGGACATGTTTTACTTTTAAAAAAGGTTTCAGCATTATGACCAAACAAATTTGGATCGAATACTGTTTATGCTCAATAGTTATTGAGTGTTGAATGTGTTGAAAAAAATGAATTTAACTCTGTGCAACTACGCAGAATTCTTTTGAATATCGTCAGAATTTATCCTAAATAATTATGAACCGTAATTATGGCATTATCGTGAATCCAATTTTATGCATAGTATGAAGATGTCTTCATTTTGTGATATTAAACCAAAGAGGTTTTATGAATCAAATCTAATGTTACATTTTTTTTTAAATGTTATAAAAAATGTATAATAAAATATGAGATAATATATACATATGATGTTTTATTATATTATTCTAATATTTTGAAAAAGATTCTCAATTATAATTAGATTTAAACAAATATTTATTTGTATAAAACAATAATAAATTTATAAATAACACTTGATTTTTTTGTTTAAAAATGAATCTTATATTACAATTTTCTTTTCTATCACACCTTATTATATTATATCTAAAGGTTCTAAATAATTCCTCTCAAAATTTATCAAATATCTAGTATCATAATATCAAGTATCAAGTATTAAATAAATACTAAATTTTGCATTTTAATACGATACTAGTAATACCTAGCCTCCTTCTTCGTCACCTTTTACTCAAACATTATATAAGAACTTAATTCGTACCAGATCGAATAAGTGCCTAAAATTAGAATCATATGTTATTCTTTTTGATTTAATACCTTACTTGCCCCGATCAGGATAACAATAGATTCTTATCGCTGTCTAGTTAGTAATAAAAAAACATTATATGACATTATGACATCTTTCTGACAAGTTTTCTTAAAATGTATATTAATATTTTAAAGTATTCGTTTGAATGTATGTAAAGATTATTTTAACTAAATATGTTAATTAGTTTGATGTGCATTAAGTTCGTATTTTACACTTCATTCTTTCATGTTATTAAAATATGACACTTTTTAATATTGTTTGTAATCAATGATATGACATTCATTATTAAATATGTGATTTTCAGATACCGAAAGATAGAATTCACGAGAAAGAGGGTACATTCCGAAAACGGAAACTGCGCATTTGATATTACTTCTGCATTGAATGATATTTAACATTTTTTTAGAATGTGTTGTCCAATAAATCCATGGTGAATTGAAACTGAAAAATGATTAAAATATTTATATGCATTAGAATAAAAGTGGACGTTTCTTAATTAAGTTTTGATTAATTATGTTAAGAGTATTTTTGGTAAAACAAAGGTTTAGTTTCACTTCGTTCAACTACGCCAATGACATATGATTTCCGTACCATTTTTGAATGTAGATTTTAAATATGATAAGATTATTGCATAGGTGTGTATGTGAGTGTTCACAGAGAAGACTAAAACCTCTAAATGGCGTATTTTTCGGTTGTGCATAGAAGAATAATGTAAGAAGTAACAATAAGTCTTCCCGCAGATCAACAACCACTTTTGTGTATTATCAATCAGCATGCCCGGCTTCGGGCATATATGGCAATATGGTCTAAATATTCAAAATCATATATAACATACAATTTCAGATTTTAATTCATCGTAGAATTTCTCATCAATTTAACATAATACATATCCCTGTTAGTCTTGGGGATGGGGGAAGCTCAACCTTAGTTTTACTGTATTTTTTCTATATTATATACACAGAGAAATTTGTTAGAAAGGTGTTATTAAACTATTCAGTGCTTTGGAAATAAAGAAATCAATAATTCATTACGATAAAGCAACATATTAAAAGTATTGTGTGACATGTCAGAATGAATGGTTTTGTATAAATATTACAAATTCTTTGAAATCTAAGAAATTTGTTTGTTCGAATATAAGGATAAATTCTGATTATAAAATTTAAATTCATCTGAACAAATTTACTATCTGTAATAGCAATAGTTACAATATTAATTCATTTCTTGAGGGAGTTTGCAATTAACTGTTAATTGGAAATATTGTAATCTCATACTTGAAATTTATAGTAATGCTCAACATTATTATGTTAAAATTATTAACAGTAAATTAAGTTTGATAGTTGGAATGGGATACTTCACTCTAATAATATCGATTAATACTATATTGTAAAAGTATTGAAAATTTAGATTGTTTACATCAAACTTGTATGACTATTATGATGATTTTATTTCAACTAATTGTGTTTGGAACTGTAAGTTATATAAGTTATATAAGAACTATAATATAATATATAAATATTTAAAAATAAAAATTATATATTATATAATTATATATTTATTTGCACGCATATTTTATATATAATGATATCATCTTAAAAATATCTGTTTAAACATTTTATAACTTATGCAGATTTATCGATTACTGCATTTCAGTCATAAGAATTTATAGATCTACCTTTCTTATATGGTTTAATTATAGTATTTTATATTTAGTTATATACATTTAAAAATAGCATTTCATTTATCAAGATTTATAATAAAATTATCAATAATTAAAAACATAGAAAAATGTCAGGTTTAGTTAGTATAATAATAGTTATTTATAAAAAAAAAACACGTAATGTAATTTTGTCAGTTTTGTGATATTCTCTTGATAATTACGTGACTTCTTTGTAAGATTTTTCTGAAATAATTGTGACATGTCACATTTTTATCGCATTCAGTCGGAAATGAAAC
>JABFOX010003372.1:0-10395 GCA_022817665.1 Axea sp. ZL-2020
CGTATTGTTTAAGCTGCTTTATGTGCAAGTTCGCATCTTCCTTTAGAACGGTTAACAAATTTTTAGCTTTCTCACAAAGATAAACTTGTTCTTGTGCAAAAAATGCAAGAAATCACGCACCGACGAAATGATACAGGAAATTTTTAGCAGTTTGGTTTAATTTGCTTTCGCCGTTAAATAATCAGAATTTATTGTCGTCGATTTAAACGGAACTACATAAAAAGATTTTGCGATAATTGCGCGGTTCCCAAAGGCAGCAGTCGGTCAGCATTTTTCAAGGAGATCCTTAAGGCTGTGATTGTCGATAAAAACGTGAAGGGGAATCTGGCTTGGCCGGGCGGACGGATTTCACTTTTGATATATTTTCCACTCTCGCACAACCGCGAATACCGTCACGCATAAATTTATGTGGCATGTCCTCTCTGCATAACCATCTGCTACCGATGAAGCAATGTGCTTTAAACCTTCATCTCTTGACTGCATTTATCTCAGTGTCGAGTAAAAGATACACTTTTTAAGCATACGATGAAATGATTTCGAAGAAACATTTCGATGTAATAAGAATTAAGTCACGATGTATATTCCATTTAATGGATCCGCTATTAAATTCGTACCGTTAAAAATATTTTATATGGTTTATAAGTAGATATATTTGTCGATGAATTATTAAGTTTGTGTTTATACCAGATAATAATAGTTGAATTAATAATCAGAACTGATAAATGATACATTGCGAAAATAGCAGTGAGTAAAATGACATAAAATAAGAGATATTTCATGAATCTGTTAACATAAGTTAAATATAATTTTAGACCACTGATATTTAGCAAAAAAAATTTTTAATATTTTTTGATTTATATCATTTGTCGTAATTCACCCTACGTACAAATGGTCGTCCTCAAAGTTACTTAATACCAGAAATAGTATAAAAATCTCCGAAGACTTATTTTAAGGTGAGAATGAGTATGGCATTAAATTTAAATTTTCTCTAACGGAGATAAACGAGGAAAGCGTGACTTGAAATGCATTATAGAAGATAGGATCGCTCGTTATCTTTTGGAGATTTTCATAAGTTTCTCTTGAATTCTGGCATGAGTAATTATTCAAAATAAATAATTCACAAATAAATAAAACATGTCAACTCGTAAAAGTGTTGAATTGTATTTTTTCATTCAAATTTGTTCGTGAGTCGGAGTGTGATAATTAATTAATTAAATAATAACTGTGATTGCATTTGAGCAAGGTTCTTATGGACAAATTAACATAAGAGTCTAATATTTTCTTCGTTAATGAATCTGCGTGTAATCTAGCACTAAACGTCTTGAAAAGATAAAATAAAATTATTAATTTCGAGATCACGTACTACAGTAAACCAGACCAGTAATATTATCTCGATAGATCAGATGAGTGAACAATTATTGGACTTGAGCGGTACAACCGTATTCAGACGTATTAACGAGGCAAACTAAAGAAAATAGTAGTATAAACCGTTTGTTATTATGTCTAATTACAAGAGCAGCCTCCGTCGACGATGGAACGAATTTCAAAGATACATATCGACAAAGTTCGAGTGGCAACACTGAATTAACACTTTCGAACGAGCAACTAATTAATTGATTTCGTGATAATACTCACACGGATTTACATCTGTAAATGAAAACGGACCTATTGCGCATGATTCAAGCGAATTTTTAATGCCAAATGCTGTATCAAGAATCATGTTCAGCAATTATATCGAATTATTTTATGTTTCAGCATTCTGAGAAAAGTGGATTAATAAATGTACCAAACATCTGAAAACAATTTATGATTAAATTCCATCGTATTCCGTAAACCAAAGATAACATAAATGAAATTTTAATGTTGTATAACATTTTGGAATAGTTCTGATTACAAAATTATATATTCGTATTAAATATGTACAGAATATTTTTTAAATTGAATCATTTCACTGCTTCGTAATAGACAATTTGCAATATGTTTAATTAATGTTATATTTCACTTTTCTACTAAATAATTTTATTAAATTCAGTTTTATGGATGAAAATATCAAATGTTCGTGTCAATAGATTAAAACAATCGTTATTTATAAGAAGGAATTGTTTTTTGATGAGTAAAATAAGTGATATATTGAGCCTATAAAAGAACAGCATAAAATATTTAATCAAATTTCGTTATTCTAATAGTTTGTAATTAATTTTTCAAGTACAGAATTCCTATAATTTAATTACCTTTTGGTATTGAATCTGTGTAATAAAGCTCAAACAACTTTTATTGCATGAAAGAGAATTTTTTCATGAACACATGAGAATTTTGTTTATTATTTTACCATTTCAATTTATACATTTTGCATTATTGGTAATACATTAACTTTAATATAAAATAAGTCTTATTGTGTTAAAGATCATGTTTATTCTTCCTAAAATGTTTATTTATTTAAAATAAATATTTGCTCATTCTTTTATAAATAACTAAACTTAGCTTAATATATCCAAATAATGCGTTTTGCGCTATTCAAAAACACAATATTTAAATAATTTTAATCTAAAGCTATACCTTATTAAATCTGATAATATAAGAATTTATATAGTCCATTTCGATTATTTTATTTATATAGTAATGTACTTAATTTAGAAGTTACATCAGTATAGTTCATTTAAAGCTGTCTACAAATACATGGTAACGGTATCATTCTATATATTAAATAAAATAATGATAAAGAGAAATATATTTCAATGAAATATTTTCGTTACTTTTTGTAATAAATAATTTTATAATTAATTTACAGCTTTAATTTTATATTTATTAACTATTATTAATATTTTTATTTACAGAATTTAAAATATATAACTCCGCATAAAAAATAGTATGTTGTAATATAATATGAATAAACCGAAAGTCGTAAAAAAGTAAAGCTCACTAACAGTTTTAATAGATTGAATAGTGAAAATTAAATTCATTATTTTAGTATTTATAAAATTATGTATTTTATGACATATCAAAATCATACTGCTGGAGTATAGCTTATAGAGAATATTGGAGGTAATTCAAAAATTACAGAAATTAATGGTTAGAAAATATAAGAACATCGTTTTAAAGTTATTTAAAAATTACTAAAATATTATTCTTATTCATTGATTTGGAAGTTTATATAATTTAAATTAAATAATGCATTATTTTAATGACTAATAGAGAAGTACGTTGATAAACACAATAAAACAGAAATCAGCCTTTAAGTAAAAATTTTTAAATATTCTAAATGTTGTAATAGCAGCGATGTATTTCCTGAATCATATTTAATTAAAAAATATATTCATTTTCTGAAAATTATTGAACTTTATATCTAAAATGTTTATTTGAATTCTTCTAATATTTTTTATCTAAGATTTTCGAACTATATAACCAGGAGTAAAATAAAAATATAAATTTATATAAAATATTACAAAATATTATGTGCTTATTTATATATATGATATAAAATATTTTTATATGCATATTTCTTTTTTATTATACTTTTACAATTACTTCATAATAAATGAAATTCGCAATTTCTATTATGATAATTTACTAAATAATTAGTATTAAAATAATTTTCTTAATTATCACTCCAAATTTAGTACAAATTTCATTCACAACTATCTCATATTTAACCATAGCTTGATTACTTGTTCAATTTATGAATCACCGCTAGGGTAAAGGTGTACGAAGCGAACATCGATCCTACGTTGACAGATAATAATGAAAAATAAAAGATGTCTCGAAATTTTCGATTAAATTTGATTTAAAACAAATATTCGAATCCATCTACGTGACGATATCAGCAATCACCCAAATTGTATGTAATGAATTACGAATTGTGTATGCGTGCGTGCGAGGAAGTGAATGTGTGTATGTATATATGTTAATAACCATTACTCTTCTTCGGTTCCAACAAAAATGTACCTCTAAAGCACCGAACGATAAAATATGAAAGAGTTAAAGTAGATTTGCTTGGCGTATAGGTCGACCTAGATTTGAAAATATTGGTAACACAAAACCAATAAATCCCCGACGTATCGAAGGTATCCGATTTCGTAAGGTCTCGCGAGATTAAAGTATTGCTCTTCACAATAATCTCTTTCTTTGCGGAAAATAATATGAGGCCTGGAATTCAACACCGGCTGCGGCTCGACCAATCCTTTATCGAACAATATTGAATTTCCTGATTTATCCCAAATGTTTCTAATATTTAATTTTAAAAAAGTCAGATTAAAAAGATTATATTGCATGTCTTTATACGCGATACGAGCTCGCAACAGTGGTAAACTTGATGATTTTCGATACTAAATGCAAAATCCTTTTTATCAACTTTTTCACAGTTTTATGTTTCATAAACACAACGAGTGAGAAGCGAAATAAAAAATTAGGCAAGAGGTCATGATGGCTCGAAAGGCTTATATTTTTTTCATTCGCCAGACAAATCCCCAAATTTTGTTCACTAAATTCGACAATCCGAATCGTACGGTATTTAATACGCAACTTCAGACCGGCTCTCGAGAAATCTAATTTACTACGAAAGGATTACATTTGGACGAGTCTCTGTCGATCTACCGTAAATATATGCTTGTCTTTATTACATGCCAAAACTCGTATTTATTTAAGTTAAATATTTTTGTGTTCTTTTTTTTTATGACCTTTAATTTTATTCTGATATTGTCTTCATTCAGTATTATTTCATATTTATAAAATTGTCAAATTATTTTGAAATTTGTTTCTAAAAAAAGAAATTTTAATCGAAAGTAAATTTTATAATTACTAAATGTACAAAATTGATTAAGCTTTTTGGAATTCGTTTATCTGTTCAATAAACAGCATGTAATGTTTTATGTTTTCAGTGGAGAATTTTCTAACCATCGAAGCATCTTTCGAACAGAGTATCTTGATGTGATTATTGTATACGCGTCAGAGAAAAAATAGTGCTATTGTTAAATGAAGTTGCCAATGCAGTTCAGATTTCAATCAGTACGAAAATTAGGTGTCGGTCCTATTGAAATCTCTCCTATTTTCGAACTTCTTTACTTTCAGTTCCACTAGGACATCTGTCCAAGAAAGAATTGATTTCCGAAGTGTAAAATCACTTTTATTTTTAATAGTCACATAAAACATTATGTTTTTCTCATAAGAAAATATTGAGTGGAAGTATTTTAAAACACTTTGAGTAATTAGTTCTTATATTAAATGACATGAATCTGTTTATTACTTGTAACCATATTTTTATTATGGTCAATTATTATTAATATGGAAATAATTGTTTAAGGGCGGAATAAACACGATTATGAAATTCTTAAAACTAAATCAAATTGGGCCCATAAAAACGATATAAATAAATATGTCATTCGATTAAATTTATAATTCAGCCAGAATTGGACTATCGTGCCACCCACATATCTAAATCAGTGATCCGTTTTTGACATGCATCGTATCGTAATGTTCGGCGTTACACAATGTCCCGGCATGAGGTCCAAGGTGTTTCGCGGACAAAAGCAAACTGTGCCATAGAAAAAGGTCTTAGCAATAGGCGGTGGGAACCATCAATTTACGCTTCACTTAGTTCGAGCCTTCACTCGACATTTGTCGTACAACTCACTTCCAATGATGTTACATAACAAGCCGATCAAATACTAGTGCAAACTGTCCGATGGTCAGATGAAGTTTTGAATCGTTTTCGGAAAGAATGAATTGCTTTGGAATATTTCTTTTCTATTTATCTTGCTTTGATGATTTGTTCACGAAAACAAGAAATTTAAACCGATTTTAATAACTGAAAAAAAAAAAAATATATAAAAAAAACACTTCACCGCTGGCGATAATTTGCGTGTAATCTACGCGAAAGAAAAGAGACGCGGTTAATTTACTTTAGCGCACTTATGAAATATCGAGGACCGGTTTGGTTCAAAGGTTAAGATAAAGTGCCTGCTTTATGTAGTATTTTTTGCCGGCATGACTGCGCGATGTTAATATGCGAAACCTGTTTGCCACGTTCGGCTACTCTTGCAAAATTTTCATAGTCGTACACTATATCTTCATGATCTTCCTCTTATTTATCATCTAATTTATCGCGAGGATTCGTACATCTATGGCTCTTTTTGAGGTATTTTTCGCCGTATGTGGTAAACTTAATGAACGCTTATGAATCACGCTGAGGTATTTATTTCCAAGGCAATATTGACAAAGGGATTCCTCTACAACGGAAATAATGTATTGATTAATCGAGCGATTAGTGAAAAATTTATTTTAATTTTGAACGAACAATTTGCAGTCTAACAAATGAGAGTTCATTTGTATCCATTCTGCGATTTCGACTGAGAAGGCGCGGCAATAACTTTGGAAATTTGATTACACCAATTCGAAGGGAGGCAACCCTCGGGGTAATAGGTGTTCAACTTTTATGTAGACACCCACGCGAAGGGCACTGTCTCATAAATAAAACCAAATTGTTGACCGATGGCACGCTCGCCTGCTGAACGTTAAACAAAGCCTGCTAAACGTCCGGGGGTCTTATCTGGGATCTTCGTTTGCTAACCTGTACATCACTTCGCCAGTCCGATAATCCGGAACAATTATTTCTTAGATAAACACGATTAAAGCTGTCTATGAGGAATGCAAATTTAATTTCATGGTATCAATAAAATTTTCTCAACTCATGCTTTAGATTTATATTGTCGATAATTAAATTTAACATGAAAAATTATATCTTTTCAAGTACAAGTACATTCGCTGTTGGACGATTTAAGTCGACAAGACTAAAAGACGGTTTCATTGTTTAGAATTGTGATGCAGCGTTTACTCAATTTAGATGAACAGTCACGTACAATGCAAAACTTCTCGTAAACTCATGAATGTCCAATTTCGCGAGCTTCCAGCGTATTTACGCTGCCACAAATTTCTTAGAAAACCCATTAATCCTGAGAAGTTTGTAAAAACGGATATTCATGAGTCAACGACGAATTTTTCAAGCACAACAACGTCCACTTTAATGTTAATTTTGGTGGTTTGCATAATAATGCTGATTGTAGTGTTTCTATGTAAATTTTTCTTAAAAACTTATATTAAATTTATGGTATTTCATAAAACATGAAAACAAATTAAAACATACAAAGAAACGGTTCAGTTCTATGAAGTGAAGCGATGAATTTGATACATACATATCATTTAATTGCAAAATTCGACTTAATAATTTGTTCCAAATTGAAGTCAGCCATGCTTAAAACAGAATTGCGCATAACTTTTGATAATTTTAGCACTCAGGAGTATATACTCTACTGGTTCATGCATTTAAGATATAGCGCAGTAATTGCATCAATCTAGTCATAATGTTTGTTATGTATATACTCTCAAACTTGCACATTATCTTGATGGCGCTGAAGGATTATTTTACACCGATCTGATATCCAGTTAGGACTTCCTATTTTAATATTCGTATGTTGTGTTACTGTGTCGTACATCAACTACCCGCAGGTGGGCGGACAAGACGTCAGGTTCTGCTGACGCCCCGCGAAATTGAATCCAAAGTTTGAGTCGCTCTTTTCTCCTGCCACGTTCTGCCTCGCTGGCTGCAGGGAGGTCACAAATCATCACCTTGGAACGTTTACTGCGTTAGATTGCCGAAGATTGCAGTCGTGTGCACTGTGTTCTCAAAGCAACTTCAGAAAAAGACAACGCTCTTATAACTTCTTGGCACTTCTTTGATCAGTGTGGTTTCGCATAAAACTTTGCTGCTAATATGCTTGGTTTATCATAAACAATGCACAACCTTTTGAAACCTAGCCTGTTTTCGAAACATCTCCTCAGTAATTTATAACATGTAAACTTCATCTGAACTTTAAAAAAAAAAATGGCACGAAAGTGGAACATGTGTCAAACCAGAAGAGTAAACATTTCAAACATATTTATAGCTGCGTTTTTAATCTTCAAAGAATTGTAATCACGCAAAACTAAAGATATCGTTTTGGTTTTGAGTCTAAATGTTCTCAGTTTATACAGCTTAAAGTTTTCTACAACTATGAAATCAATAAAATGAAAGGAAACTTAAGAGCAAAGGAATGTAGTATGAAAATGCTTCTATCGATTTAATGTCACAAAATATATTATTAAGATGCATGAAAGATACTTAGGATTATTACGTGCAAAGTCTACTCTGAACTATTGAAATGGTATGTAAAATTTCATACATGAATAAGTTATTCAGAAGTTTCGAAACTATTGATAAAACGAAATTTTCATATTATTATTTCCATATTATCTCTTGATTCATGATTTCAGTGGTCGATAAAAAATATGAATACAAATTTTTCTCATTTTGGACATTTAACGATGTTCAGAATATCAGTATTCATGTACTTGTGGTGATAAATATAAGATGTACAAATGTTATTCTGTGGAGACAAGTTTATAATATTAATATAAAAGTTGAATATTGTAACAATGTGTTTTTACAATGTTCGAAAAGATGCTTAAATACGAATATAAAAACTACAAAAATGAATGTAATCTATAAAATTGTAATTAAGAACTTCAGCTGAAAATGACTCACACATATGTAATAAAGAAAAAATATATTCAACATTGTTTTCAAATTAAATTTAAATTTGATTGAATAATTCAAATATTTCAAATAATTAAAAAAAAAATATCTTAAAATTCAATTGAGTTTCATTCAAGTGTATATTTTCAACAGAAAAATAATAATATTGCAGTAAAATTATGAATTATAAAGCATCAATTTTATAAGCCTTATATTATTAATATGAGACTAATAAATTAAATCAAAAGGTTATCATGCCAACGACCAAACTCACAGCATATACCAGAATACGTACTTCTAGTTTTAGTATCGTATTGATTTTCCTTAACAAGATATAATACAATTAAAATTAAATTTATAAATCATAAAGTTTTGGTATAAAAATAAAGAAAACATGATTAAATTATAATAAAAAACTGCGTATTTACATAAAATCATAACAATTTATAATTATAAAATGTAATTTCGAAATTATATTTGCAATGTATTGTTTAAATGTATATATGTTATTTTTTTGATGAATAACATATTTTAAACAAAAGACAAATGCAGTTATATAATATTTAATTCATTTAGGTTAAATTATATAACAATTTTTTTAAATTATATTTAGATAGATTAAAACCAAATTCCGATGTAATGGAAACTTAAAATTTTTTTTCTATTTTATAACTTACAAATTCTAATCATTTTCAAAATGCCACGAAAATCACCTATTAACGAGCTAGAGAATCAACAAAGAGAATATGTTTTTCGAAAGAAATATAAAAACTTGTTTAAGAAACTTGCCAAATCGACATATTTTACTTATGAAGAAGTTGAAGGTAAAAAATGCATTTAATTATTATGCAAATTTACACAGCGATATAAAATTATGAATTAATTTTAAATTTAGCTTTAATGATTATTCATAAACAAATAGTTGAGACTTTGGGTACAATAAAAATGCCAACTTTTCGAAATATTATGCATTCAGGATTTGATTACACAGAAAATAATCGTCATTTATTGGTCGATAAAGTATTTAGTGCAATTAATACAAAATTCGATTCGAAGGTAATTTTCAATCTTATCTTATTTATTCGAATGTAACCATTTGATGTAGGAATAATATTTTTAATTACATAAAATATTACACGCAGATTTCGAAGAAAGAATGGATTAATGGTTTATCTGTTATGCTTAACGGAACCATCGATGAAAAAGCATCATTTGCTTATAAAGTAAGTGAATATAATAAAAAAGAAAATGTTTCTATTATCTGAATTAATTTTGTTTAGGTATATGATTGGTTAACGTTGAACACATTAAAAAAAGAGCAAATATTTCCAACCATGAGAGGTTGCGTAATTAAACAGCAGCCAGATGAAAATTTAGACGAATCAGTTCGGGTAACTTTAATTCGAAGAAAGAATATAATTTTAATATAAAAATTATGAAATTAATATCAAATTATACAACTTGTTATATTAAACTTCTAGGATATGATTGAATTATTGATCAAAAAGATGGATTCTGATAGAGATGGTAGTATATCAAAGAATGAGTTTAGAAGCGCTGTGCAAGTAAATCCTTTATATTTAGAATCATTCGGACCTGTCTTTCCATCAAGAAAAGCTCGTCATGCATTTTTAAGTACCTTTACTAATAGAGATATATTTTATTAATTATCATTGTATTGAAGTACAGTCTTTCAAAAACGAAAGGTTGAATTCTTTCATAAAGTTTTTTGATAAAAATATGGCTATTATAATAGTTCTTAATTTGTTTTTATATTAAAACGAAAGAAAGTATATTTTTATCAACAATATTTATACACAGCGAAAAATTGC
>JABFOX010003373.1:0-10394 GCA_022817665.1 Axea sp. ZL-2020
CATTGTTGCCCAATTCCAAGTAACACTTTGCATGTTACTACACTTGCGCTTGTTATACAAAGAAAATTACTTAAAATATATATTCCAGTTTGTCCATCTGACGTAAATATTTCTAACACATCTCTTAAAATGTTGATTTTGCACACGTTTGTTTTTCTTTGTACAATTGCATTTACTAAAAAATGCTTAATATATTTTCAACTCAAAAAAATATATAAAACAATCTGCAGTCTTTAGATAACGTAACAATATTATAACTTTGATCTATACCCGTACATTTTAAAAGTGGTTAAAGTATAATGCTTATAATTTTGTTCTCCATATACTAGTGCAAAAATATTTTATCAATAGTCAAAACAAAATTAAAATCTAACAAACACGATTGAGAACATATTTTGTTAATAATAATTATTATTTAAAAGCTAGCATGTCAATGTTTTATTAAAATGATGTACTGGTTTACTTCAATGTATCATTAAATAAATGTAATGTTTAAATAATGCATAAAGTGACATAAATGAATGAGTAAATAATTTTCATCCTATATATACATTGATCAGCTCAAACCGACTTCTTTAATTTGTCTATAAAAATGTACTAAAAAAAGCAAGCGTTATATCATTTACGTAATACACATGATATATCTAAAAATGCCCAAAATGTTCTCAATGAAAGACTAGAACATAAGATACATATTGCACAAATAATTATATAAAACAACTTATATTTTTTACATTTATTTAGTAAATTTTTGAAACTATTTAATTTGCAAACAATTGGATTTGCAATAATTTTAGATGTATTCATGTACGTGACACAATTCATTGATACTTGATCAATTTAATGGTACCATGTGCATGACTTTGCTGACGATAAAACATTTTGGTGTCACTAATCCTTAACCTTCATCGTTTAAAATAAATAATAGCAGTAAAATTAATTTTTCTACACAAGAGATACAAGGGCACTAACAAAACAATGGACGTTAAGGATTAGAGAACTTATGTAACAAAGCTGGTAATAAAAAATACGTACATAACACGAATTAGTTGAAACAGACATCATGCGTTGAATAAGTAAGACAAAGAACAACTTACAATGCCACAGGCTGAATGAATGAAGACACGTGGGGTTAACGCGATATACTTGTGGTATATCAGCTTTTATCAAATGTCATTAAATTATAAATATTGAGAGAGCAATTGGACAACGTCAGTTAATTATAGACTTGTTCAAAATTCACCCGTTACGCTTAATCTAAATTTGTGTTTAGTCTTCGTGTGAAAAGGTTTAATAACGCGAAAACGTTGAAGACGTTTTATGATTATTTAACCTGGTGTTCGAACGGATTTAATTAACGATGTAATAAAAATAAATGAGTAAATGTTATACTCGTCTAGGTTGAACAATGGTGTTGTTATTTAAACGCGTCGTCGTCTGAGTGTTGAAATTTTCGTCCTGAGGAATACGCTCAGTCCTTTCGTCGAAAAATCCGGGATTTAAAATAATATTTGGTACCAACTCAATGACCTCCTGCTCTTCCAGTTGCGCTATAATGTTTGAGTGAAGATTATTGCATATTTGTCTGGTTCATGATTCTCCTTAGCTTCTACTCTTTCCCTTTGTCCATGGGACGTTATTCTTCACTTTCTTTTTCATCGGCTAAACATTAAACAATCCATATGCTAATTCGATTCTTAGACAAACATTATTAATGTCTGATTGGATGAATCCGAAATGAACGTGCTATAATTTTTTTGTTTTTGTTTGTTTGTTTGTTTTTTTTTAAAGTCTATTTGAAGAATAAGAATCTTAAGTTGCACGAAATATTATCTAGGCCATAATACTCTACTTCTAAACTGTGTCTACTGGATAAGTTTAAGCAAGACACTATACAATCATTCTTGATTCTTAATGAAAATAAATTAGTTTTATAATATCACGTTTGTGTATTTTTATTTGAAGAATAAGTAATTTAGAAATACCTTAAATTCTGTAATCATTGTGAAAACTCACCCGTTGATTTAACGTTGATTTAACGTTGAGTCAACATTGAGAAAAATATTGAACCATCATTAATCTGGCTTAATCGTAAAAAAATTTAAGTGCTGATTATCCCTATTAAGAAAATTTAAACTAGCCGCATTTGTTTGTACAAATTAATTAAAAAAGACATAACGCAGAAGTTGAAGTATTTGTACATTATAAGTTCAAAGTTATAAAATGTTGTTATAAAATAAATTGTATTTCAAATACTATCTTGTATTTAAACAGAATTAGATTAGAATTAAAATTATACATATTAAAAAATATATTCATTAAAAAAAATTTTATATTAATTTTTATTTTTATGATCTATTTATTTATTATTATTTTAATATTAATATTAAGTAATGTATTTTAGTACCTATTTACATTACTAAATTTTCCGTAAATCATATTATTTTCATTTATTGAATTATATTTTTCATAAATCATCATCAAATGTATGGAATTTATAAAGTGTAATTGTATTATTTATATTAAGAAAATATTGATGGAGATTAAATAATTAAAAAACAAATTTTAAAGAAATTTATTTCAAGATTTATTTTTTATATATAAGAGTTTAAGATTTAACCACAAAATTAAATTACAACTGATAACTACACTTGAATCAATTACGATTGTTTTTCATTCCTCAATTTATTTACTAATTAAATTTGTTAATGAAATTCAGGATTGCATATGTTTTTAACATTCTGATTTATAGTTTTAAAAGTATAAATAAGTTTAAATAATGAAAATAATGAAAGTATTAAAAGTCACATTTTAACGCAAACAGAACACAAATTTATTATTCTGTACTATTAGAGGAAGAATTGAAATTACTTATCAACTTTACATCTAAATCAATTATTACTTTACTGATAAATTTCTTAACAGCCATTGTATCAATTTTATTTTTATTTTATTTTATTATATTTCTTTTTATTTTTAAATTATGTATATGTAGATATTTAAGATGTTTGAAAATAATTTCATACATTTGTAAAAAATTAAATGTTATTAATGAAATTAATTAAATAAAAATATTTAGATGCAAATATTAATAATTTATTCAGGTATAATAGACAGTTTAAAACTAATTATTTGTCTACATAAGAAAAATAAATAAAAATAAATGAAATATACGAAGATATAGTGAAAATCATGTGACTTACAGTTGTTTATTTGCTTTGTACAAAAAATACGACTTATTAATATAACACGGTGCATTTTTTCCCCAGGTATATAAATTAATATAACTAACATTGATGTATTGTCTCAACTTATTTTCAATGTAATTCACATTTTTATTATCTCATTTATATTGTTCTAAATTATTTAATATTTAAATCGATATTTCATCATCTATGCGACATTAAACTATCAGATTTATCTTTTTAAAAAGTTAACTTTAAAATATTATGTATATATGATTGAATCCGAAAAAAGGGGTACAAGTAAATACTAATATGATAGACAAAGAAGCTTATCCTACGCTTTATTATTTTAGATCAATGATGGATCAATTAATTGTCGATTTCAATTAAAGATTAAAATATACCGTTATTCTATTAAGGTCTTATATTTTTATATTAATTTGTTCAAAAATTCAGTCATCTATTACTCTAATAAATGAGTATTTACAGAAATTGTACGCAAATTTATGATCGGAATTTTTTCTAAATTTAAGCAAAATTTGTGCAAATTATATTAATGTGCAAATATATGTACAGATCTCATGTAAAATTTTCGTAAATTATTTATTAAACAGTGAAAAGTCATACATTTGTGAAACATTTTTTATATATTTATATTACATAAAAATATATCAAATATGCATAAAATATATATGAGATATTCTAAAATAAAAATTTTATATTTCCATTATACTTAATTACTTAATTTTTTAAGAGTATTAATTATCATGTTTTTTATTTTTTTTTTTAATGACAACAAATAAATTAAATATTATATTAAAATATAATATTTAACAAGTATTAAACAATACTGATATTAATACATTATTAAGAGCAAATTAATTTATATTTCATAGCTTATTACAAAAAAAATTTGCTCAAAAAGTTATAACATTCGGTATATTTGAGACAATTGTGTAAAAATTTTACATTACTAGTGAATCGGTATTACTACTGATTTTCTCAACTGTTCGGTTATTGTATCCAAACGTATGAAATTATTATTTACGTTCTTGCACCACAATTTTCTAAAAGACAATTTTTTAAATAATAAAACACGTTGGAGCTTTTCTTTTAACTAAAAATAAGGTAACATGATAAACTGCATTCAAAATTTGTTTATGAAAATATTATCAATAAGCATTTCATATGAACTGAATTCGTATAAACTTACTCTGACTTTACAATAAAATTCTCCGTTTTCTAAACTATGAAGACAAAAATAATAAATTGGTTTATTTTATTTCCTCTTTAGTAAAATATTTCACGAAATATATTTGCTTAAATTAGGTGTTTGAAATATCCTAACTGTTTCAACTACATAATTTAATGGAAATGTATGAAATTGTAAAATCTTAATTTCACATTATTTTCATAAGACATAGTTGATCTATTTTTAATTAATCTTTAAGTAACTAGACATGAACTTTTCCTAATTGAGCATGCTTATGTTAGAAAAAAAAATTAAACATTCAAATTCTAGAGATTCTAATAAATATTACTTTATTATTTTTGTATAATATATCCAATACAAGTTTACGAATTTACTATAAGTTTACTGAGAGAATGTTATATGACAACTATAACTAAACTCGACCTTAATAAAGTTTCGTTTATAAACAGTTTAAAAGAACATTTGATGATCTAAAATAAGTGATACTGCATGTTTATTGTTAATAAATAAGCAAGAGATTAAGGCCGTAGATAAATTGAATGATTTTTCTTTCTGTTAGAAGCAAGAGAAACAGAAATAATAGATGGTTAGTTTTTTACACTAATTAAAAGAATATTCTATATAAAGTTAAACAAAATTTGTCTGACCCTGTTAATCTTTATTAGGTTTACGTCTACTTTTTACACAGTCACAATTACATGTATATATTTGTTTTCTTTAAATTTATAAATTAAACAGTTTAATTTATCCATAATAAAAGAAAAAATTAGAATGATCATTAGATGACATGTTCAACAAATTGAACTTGTATCATTACACATTTATTTATGAATATATTTAACATTTAATTTTTATTTTATGATGAAAATAAATATGTACATTTATCAAATTCAGTATTTTTATACTTAGTAAAACTACAAATATAATTAAACTAGCAATATTTCTTGAAATCAAATATTCATTTAAAATTCAGTGAATTTTTTATGCTTAATTTCATATTTCACTTTTTTGTATTAAAATAGTTTAAATTAAAAACTTCTAATTATTAACTATGTGAAACAATTGTTGTTTTAATTAAATTTAATTATTATAATATTACTGTGAAGTTCTTAAACAATTATTTTTACTACTAATACATTCGTATAACTTTTTTTTTTTTCAAGTTTATACAACCCATATTTAACAATTCTATTACTTTTTTATTAGTTTAAACTAATTTTCTAATTATATTAACTAAAATAGTTGTTACTTGGAATAAAAAATCTATCTACTTATTAATAGAAGAAGTTATCGAATTAGCAAATTGTTTACTTATAAGAGCAATTATTTTCCACAGAATTGTTGAAATTTACATTAATTAATTTTATATTTATATTGAGAAAATTTATATAACAAAAATGACTAATTTCGTAACTAAAGTGTTGCGTAAGTAACGAATTGAAAATAATTATTATGAAAAGCAATAAAAAATGATAAAAATATAATTTATAAAATGATTATAAATTAAACATATTGGAATCATTAACGAGATCATTTTATTTGAGGTTTATTTTTGAACTTGTACGTGTTCCTCACGTTGATCCTTTGCGAGTTTATTGCAATATAAAACGTTTGTACTAAAATTAATAATTTAATATTAAATAATTATATAAAATCTTTATAATTGTACATTTTAAGAAATTCGTTTGTTAAAAGATATTTTAATCCTATATTAAATATTCTTTGTCTGATCGACTTGTTTAATAAATACCAAGTCATAAATTAATAATTCTCTTAATTTTAAATCAATAATTTAACATATATTTATATTAAGTGAGAACCATATTTAGATGGTTTATATTCACTATTTGAATGTATTACTTTTAAGTCACACTTCTGTCAAATTTTTGTAAAAAGTCATCACTTTTTCACTGATTCTCTAACTAGATCAATGTTTTTTTAATGAAGTTGACAACAATTTTAATTTAAATTCTAATTAAAAAATAGTATCTTAATAAAAAATAAATTTAAACCAAATAAAAATCAATCAGACAAATTTTGCACACAGAAATTAATTCTTTAAAAAAGTGAATATATAGGATTGCCGAATAAAATTGTAAAAATAACGATTCATTCATGAACAGCAGAAATAGAATTCTCAAAGAGATAGAGTAGAAGCATAAGCTCGTATCGAATATGTAGAAGTATGTATATAACAAGAAATACTTACAAGGTACTTTACATTCACGGTACAAAAGATAACATGTACCAATACCTAGAATCATCAAAGTTCCCATGACAATACCTACAGCAGCTACCCAAACTCTTGTGTCAAAATTTTCAACGCCAGCCAGTAAATGTTTCGCAAGTTCTAAAACACAACATTACGGACATTTAATTTTCTAAACAACTTACATTCACACAATTTACACATCCCTGATATACTACCAACTTCTTCTTCTCAAAAGGATTCAGTTCGTTGCAAGCAGAAAAATATAACTTAAAAAATAACAGTGTACTTTAATTATGTCTCACTAGTTCTAAGTTTTCTTTTTATAAAATGTAGTTTTTATAGTGAAACATTATTTTTGTCCTTTTTATTAAAAGTTTATTTGAAGAAACTTTTTGAAATTATTTTGATGGAAAAATAATTAAAACAATATTGAAAAACATGAATTTTTTATACAAAAACTTAACAATTTAAGGAAAAACTATCAACATAAACTAAAATAAATAAATTTGATAATTGTTCATAATTTTTCAGTCTTTATCGAAAATATGAAAATAAATGATAAATGTTAAGAAAATTGAATATTAGTCGTATAGTTATATTTTATTTTACTAATTTTTACCTGTTCTATTCTATTTAACTGAAATGTTCAACTTTAATTTTATAATAAATAAACAAAAGTTCCAGTAAAAGTAGCAATATCTTTTGTGAATTAAAGTTCAATTTACATCACGTAAAGAAATATATCAGAATTAGTATGAAAAATGATTACATGGAATAATAAAATATACAATATTAGGTTGAAAATTATACTATATTATTTAGTTATTTTTCTTAGAAGATCATGCATATTTTGTTACTTGAAATAAGTTACATTTATGATTTATACTGTAAATTTGACTGTACTTGTTTTCCTCCGAGAACAATTCAATTTAATTATGATATTAATTAACTAATATTTCTAAACAAGGAAGTTAAAATAATACATGCATTTAAACAAACATTTAAATATTAAGGTAAAATAGAAAACATCGATGAATTAAAAAAAAAAATTTTATTTACATGCACTTACTTTTTCAAAATTTTTTATTTATTTTAGCTCAATTATTATATATCGTATATAACTTCAATCAGGCATATAGCACTCTTTAAATAAACCTATAACATTATTTATTCTGTTTTTTTAATTTCAATTATTTATTTCAGTTTTTTAATTGAAAAGTTTTTTGACCAACTCGACTGTTTTAATTATATAACAAAAGCAAATATAAAAGTTAAAAACTTTTGTCAAGTGAACTTATTTGTAAATTGAATATAAGTATATTATATTATTTAATATTAATTACCATTCCGGAAATATTATTTGCCTGTACCAATAATCTTTAATTACTTCACAATTGTTTTATTATTTTATTAATTCTTATATTTTTAAATTTTGAAATGCATTTATATTTGAAATGTGAGGGTTATTTAAGCAATCGTTATAAATTATTAATTAATGGTTTAAATTAATAATAGTAAAAATGAATTATTGGTTTAATTTCAATCTAAAATTATAACAAAATATTATAATTGCAACAATGTTTACTAAGACATCCTGGTTTTTAATTATTTCGTATAAAAAATCTTAGTCCAAAATTGTTTAAAATTAATTCTTTGTCTGATATTACAAGTCTGGAAATTCAACGAAAATAAATAAAATAAACATATATAAAATATTAGAGATAAACTAAAATGTATATATTATCTAATTTTTCATTCATATTTATCATGTTATTTTATTCTTATTTTATGAATTAAGATTCAATCACTTTAGTATATGGTTTGAATAGTATTTGAATATTATTGTCATCTGATGAAATATTATTTATATATACTGTGATCTCTTGAAAGTTAAACAGTTCAACTTAATTTAATAAGACCGTTTAAAAATGATAATTTTTAATTCTACTTAAAATTATTAAATTCATTCTCTTGGGAAAATAAAAATACGATTATGATAACTGAAAGGTTCTGATAAATTTAAGCAAAATGATATCAGTAAAACAAAATTAATAATATTTGTTTTAAAATTTAAATTGTATAAAACACAAACAACAACAAAATCGTCATTTTACCATAAATTAAATAATATAAATATTGCAGAGATATTTAAATTTTCTCTGTGAAATAAATTGAGTAATGTACGTCTATTAAAAATATTTCACAATATATATTAGTGGAACTTTAAAACATAAGTGTTATAATTACTAATTAACTCATACATTTATATAAATTAATTGATGATAAAACTAATCAACAAACTGTCATTTTAAAATGGTACCAAAACATTTTTATTTGAATTCTTCGTGCTAATTAAAATAATGAATGTTTTATCTTTTGAAATACGTAATAATACTTAATACATACCCAATTCTTCAACACTGTGATGCGTATGTCCTTCAACCTCAACAATTTCTCCACGACCAAGTTGATTTGTAGCCCATACTCTAAACGTGTATGTTGTATTCGGTTCCAAATGGTACACATCAATCTGTCTCTATGAATTAATAATAATATATTAATAATGTAAAAAACGAAAGTTAAAATTAAATATTAACTTTAATCAGTTTAAAAACTTATTAAAAAATGTTTTCAATGCACATTTTTATGAATTCAGAATATTTTTCGACTTATCAATTTTTAAATTATATATTTATTGTATACCTTTAATTTATTACTTTATGAATTACTTTTAATTCGCATTTATTTAATTAGTAAATAGCCTAATAAATTAATGTATACGGCAATTACATGACAATTCCTTTGCATACATAATTTTTAAATAATCAGTGTAATGCGTATTGATAAGTATTAATTATAAAGAATGGTTTTTTGATTATCTAATACAATAATACAAACATACAAAATTGATAAAAATGTCTAAATACGTACACTGGAATAATTAATAAGTCGAACAAGTGATGTTGAAAAACTGACACAACTGATTATTACATTTACATATAGATATAACATTTGTTTAACTCCCATATTTGTATATAAAATAATTTTAAATATATTTATTACATAAATGCTATACATTGTTATATATTCATATTTCAAAAATATAAAAAGCCCTGTGCATAGACCAGATTTGTTGCATATCAAAATATTCACTATAAATATAAATAATGACTCGTAATAATTTAAGAAAATATATCTCAAGAGCTCAATTAAAATACAATATCTTACAGAATTTGGTGGTATGTGCGTAGGAGTTATAGGTTTCCATTCTTCTGGTTCTTCACCAGGAGGTGTTTTCAAACGATATTCGGCAGTAAAATCTATTATTGGGTAACCACCAGTTCCAGATACCTCCCATAAAATATTAGCTAGTATTGTTGATGGCTTTACCCAAACGTTGTGCAAAGCAGGCGGAGGAGCTAAAATTAGAATAATTCAATAATACAAAAAAATGATAATAGGATAAATTAAAGCAATGCATCTCTTTATAAAACCAATATAAATTTTCATAATATACATTAAGTTTAAAAAGTACAATGAACCACCAAGAGATACGTGTATTATTAATTTCTATAAAATTTGTAAAAGAATAACTTCTTAGTATAAATTACAATTATAAATATTTATACATTAAATGGAATAATATATTATTTATGGATATTTATAAATAAAATAAAACAATTACAAAAGAATCACGTTTTATTTTCATTTTCAATTTTAATTATCATTAATATTGTATTTAAATTATAGATATAAAAATGTTACTAATGTATTAATTACTACA